>CATIWK010032834.1:0-21021 GCA_949634005.1 Mallotus japonicus | reverse complement strand
ATCAATGCTTACTTCAATTGAGGGTTCTATCCATGAAGGTCCTTCCGCTCAAGAACTAATTAAGCTACATGAGAGCGAGAAAAATCAGTTTGATAATGTTTCTCGCCTCCATACTAAGGCAGAAGATGCATATATAGCCTCAAATAACCACCTTCAATCACTGGAACAAAAAGTCACACGTCTCAAAGGCGAGCTTGTTGAACTTGAGCAACAGTTGGTTGATTGGGAAGCAAATACATCATTGCTCAAGGCTCGTTTTGATGAAGTCTCTGAGGATATGTCCAAGTCGAAGATAAGCATGGAGGCTGCTTCCGCCCGAATGATAAAAGCTTTTGAACTTGAACAGCTGCGAGAATCGGTGTGCGATGCAGCTAAGGTAGCATTGGAGAATGCTCGAGCATGGCTGGAAGAAATGTGATATATTATTAGCTTATTTTGGATGCAAAATTTGAGTTTATTACTTATTGTACATGTATATGTAGTTTATGCTAACTCCTATGTAGAATTAATCAATAGGCTGGCACTGCTCCTATCATGTAAACTATGACTCCGTAATTGTGTTGTAAATTCAGTGACTCCTCCCTCTCTTTGCATTAAGCCTGTAGAAAATATATGGGGATAAGTGTAATTTGGATTCTTGTAGTTTTGCCTTTAGGCAGAACTTGAACGTATTTTGTATTATTTGACGTTTTAGTATATTCTTAACTATTATTATTATTATTATTTTATGAAAAGATATTAGTATAATATTAAATTTTAATGATAAATTTATTATATATATATAGGGGTGTGCAAAACCGAACCGGACTGAAAATCGAACTGAACTGGTTCGGTTCGGTTTCGGTTTGCTTGATTAACATTTTTGATTTTTTTGAACCGAATCGAACTGACCGAATTTTTGGTTCGGTTCGGTTTTTATACTCAAAAACTCGGTTAACCAAAATAACCGAATTTCACTAATTTTTTTTATTTTTTTAATTTTAAAATATTATAATAATGTAATAAAAAATAAAAATAATTAATATTTTTTAAAATTTTGGTCATTTCGGTTCGGTTCGATTTTTATTTTGAAAATTTCAGTTATTTTGGTTCGGTTTTATTTTTTCGGTTTGGTTAATTCCATTTTCGATCAAAAAACCTCCCAAAACCGACCGAACCGACCGAATTCACACCCCTATATATATATATATGACTTATGATTAATTTAATCAATTGATGATTTTTAAAAATATTATAAATTTATTTTAAGTATTATTTTTTTTATTTATAATTAAATTAAAAATAGGACAAACTCATTATTTGGTCCCCTAACTTGTCGGGTTTTCTGTAATTGGTCCCTTATCTTCTATTTTAAAGAATTGAGTCCCCCAACTATAATTTTTTTTAATTTTATCCTTTTCTCACTCAGAATGCCAAATTGAAGATGTTGTCATCTTCTGTTGAGTTATAAAAGCACATCTGAACAAAAAATATGTCTAAACCAGATGTCAACAACAAACAATTTGCATCAACAGTTTAATGCAGCTCATAATTAACAGTGAAATTAAGTTTAAATGATCAAGTTTACAACCAATAATTGGTTGAGATGTGCTTTTATGACTCAACAGAAGACGATAGCATCTTCAATTTGGCATTCTGAGTGAAAAAAGGATGAAATTAAAAAAAATAAAAGTTGAGGGACTCAATTCTTCAAAATAAATGATTAGGGACCAAGTGTGGAAAACTCCTATAATTGGGGGACCAAATAATGGGTTTATCCTTAAAAATATATTTAAATTTAATTTTTTGTGAGTTTATTATAGTTAATTGAATAATATATTACTTTAAGTATTGAAAATGCATGTTATTTTAAATTTTTTTTTTTGATCTAATGTTATTTTTAAATTAAAACATACATTTTAAACATTCAATGCTAAAAAAATCAAATGACTGATATTTTCAAAAGATAAAATTATAGGGACCAAAATTGTAATTATTCCGAATATATATTATACGTTAGGGCTTTTACTTTTAAAATGAGATTACTTTGCAGAGATTCTTGTCAGTAACAGCGACTGGTCTTTTCTGGTGTGACAATCAAAGGACAAGAAGCAACAGTGTTTTGTTTTTATCAACTTTCTTGTTCAGCCTTCATCGAAGTTTTTTTTTATTTGGGCATAAAGCCTTGATCAAAGTTCAAATCTTTATTCCACTCTTCAACTTCCACCACTAATGTCTCTACGGGCCAGCAAAAATGGAGTGTGATATTGTCAGTAACCCACTTCCTGCACCCATATCACCACAAAGAAACCCAAAAGGTGAATGCTTTAGCTGCAGAAGCCAAGGCCACTGGGCTAAAGAATGCCCAAACAAAACCCCCAAGAAATATCTTCTTCATCAAGTCCTTCCAACTCGGTCAAGAATGCTTCTTTTTCTCCTCTGGTTCGATGCCCTTGTGGTCGGGGCATTTGTCTTGTTTTAACCTCCAAGACTCCAAATAATCCTCGCAAGAAGTTCTATACATGTCCTGGTTTCAAAAAAACGGCAAGTATTACTTTACTCTAGTTTGTTACTTGTTAGCTACAGAAGGGAATTTGCATTTTCGATTGTTGTTTATTTCTTGATTTTTCTTCTGTTGTTTATTTCCAGAGCAGGTGTCGTTTTTTCAAGTGGTTCGATGAATTAAGCAGTGTTACTGGTAGAGCTCCTATGTGTCCTTGTGGTGCTGGCTTTTCTAGTGTCAATATAGCATCCACCTGTTTATATGGAAAAAGGTGGTATTTTGCTTGCCGTATCAGAAAGGTGTGTTCTTTATTGACATTTACTGGTTTGTTATTCTTTAATTTCTTGTGTTCTCTGTGTGTATCAGATGATAAAGGGTAATTTCAGGCACACATACTTATGATTTTGTATTCAGTTGTCTTTAATGCATTGTGATGGTTTATTGTAGAAGCAATGTGGGTTAGATAATGAACTTAAAGGGATAGTTACTGAGGCTATTTTTTCTAAAACAAGGACTGGATTGGCTCGAAACATGAATTAGTCACGATTTAAGGTTTTCTTCTCATAGCTATTTCTGTTTTTGCCTTTTTATATGTTAAACTTGAAACTGATAGTAGGATATGCAGAAATTTGGAGAAGGTTTATCCAACTTGCAGAAATTTGGAGAAGGTTTTTGATGGGCCTAATTGAAACTTAGCAATTTTGATGCAGAACTTTGGAGATTGTGGGTTCTTTCAGTGGGCAGATTCTGAAGTAAATACTAAGAGTAGAAGGCATGGGTGTGAAAGCGAAGGGTGCTTCTCTATTCAATCTAGAGCTCCTTCTGCAAACAATGACTTCTGCAAGAAAGATAGGAATTCTAATATGAATTTAGAGTCAACACTTATGTGGAGTGCCAAAAGTTCCCTATATCTGAGAATAATTAATGTACCTTTGGACCTAGTCATGCAAGAGGCAGGATCCTTGGATTCCATGATGGTGAAAGCACTTCAAGTTTCCCAACCAATGGCTCAATCACATTGTCTTTTCCTGAAAGCAATATGGAGCCAAATTTATGTTGGGGATAATACCATACTGAAGGTGTTTATTTCTCTACCTTCTCCTGATGTTGGTTTTCATTAGCATTGAATTGCTGTTATCAACATAAATTATTGTGCAATAGAGAAGTAATTTTTTTTTTCTTCTTGTGGGTGGGTGGTAGCTGCAATTTATCAGTTTCTAGGTCAATATGTCTATGGTTGGTTGTGTCAGCTTCCTTCCTCTCCATTTCAGTGCCCACAAGATCCTCCTACTGTGCCCACCGTATGGTGTAAGTGTGATTCCATCCTCATGTCTGTTTACAATCTTCCTTATATTCATGGTACTCACATGTCTTTTAGCAGGTATATTACCTTCCTTAAATGCTGTTACCGGTTCAGAAGATATGGATATGTCCGATACCGAAGGTTCATTTATCTCATCAGGTAGTGTTCCAGATGCTGAAGCTTACCAGCTTTCAAGTGTTGTTTTTGCAGAGCCTTCGGGGCTTCGATACCATTTAGGTATGATGCAAGACAACAATATTTTAGTACTGAAGTCAATCTTGAAGACATTTGGGCAAGGTCTTCTCGACATTTTTGAGGCTATGGATCCCGTTGATCCTGAACAAATGCTAAAGGTGGCAGAACCAACTTTGATCGCCTTTCAGAAGTTGTCTTTTGAATGTAGCCCTTTTGTTGAGGGTGTGAAGGAGTACATTCGCAATGTATCAATACTTGCTTCAGTTGAGGATCTTATGCAGAAAGGCTACTCATCTCAAGAACTGATTGATCGATACAAGAGCGAAAAAGTTCAGTTTGAAGATGTCTCTCGCCTCCATACTGAGGCAGAAGAAGCACACGGAGCTGCTAATGATCACTTCCAATCACTTCTGGAAAAATTTTCACATGTCAAAGACATACCTATTGAACTTGAGAAACAGTTGGCTGCCTGTGAGGCAGAGACATTCTTGCTGAAAGCTCATGTTGATGAAGTTTACGAGGACATGTTCGAGCTAAAGTTAAGCATGGAGACTGCTTATCATGAGATGGTCAAGGCTTTAGAACTTGAATGCCAGAGAGAGTCTGTGGACGATGCAGCGATGTTAGCGTTGGAGAACGCAAAGGACTGGCTGAAAAAACAGTAACACATGTATATATTATTAAGACTCAGTACTTATGCAAAATTCTGAGATGATGTAACCATGTAAATTATGTTGTATGTTCATTTGAATTTGTCCAATCCTATCCTCTGCACTTGAATTATCAAAAGTCTGACCCTAGATGTAATCTCAATTTTAGCAACATTTTTAGATGAATACCTGCACCTACATTCCAAGATCAATAAATAAGATACACATTTTTTTTCAAATCCAAGGTAAATAAAAATAAAATGCGTTTTGCCCCTTTGGATCCATCGGCCCGAATTCCAAATTAGTCAAAACTATTGGATATCGAAAATATTATATGCAAAAATGTATTTTTATATTATAAATTCAATTTTTATGGTGTCAGGTAAGAATTTTTCTAAAAATAAATAGATGGGTAAGCTGCACAATTTGTGATTTATTACAAACTAAAGTTGGGCCTTGTCATAATAGGCCTGAAGCCTGATTCTTTGGAAAGATTCTGAAGAGTGGAAAAGCAGAGTGGAATCTTTTCATGGCTAATGCATCGCAATTTGGAGGCTAATGGCTACAGCAATGGACAACCCATCCCATTATAGCATGGTACTACCGCTACTAGTCATGGTTAGTACCCACTAAACCCATTATCAGCAAAAGGTTCCTTTCTTTGAAAAAGCTCCTTCCTTTTTGTGCCTCACAGTGTCCGTTCGATTAGCATCACGTTTTTTTCTTGATTTTTTTTTGTTCTCTTTCTTAATTTTGTGTGATGGGCACCCTCTTGAAAACTGATGTGACCGGTGATCACCATACTGTTTTGCTCCGGCCATCCCTTTCCTTCTCTTCAACGCCGCGCACGGTGGGGGATTGAGTTTTATTCAAAAATTCCATTCGGTTCAATTTTACCCTTCTTTTTTCTTTTGGTTTTGTTGCTGCCCTTTTCAAATTCTTCTCCACGGTAAATTTTTGCTCCTATCTGCGATTACAGTCTCTTTCCGCGTTGAATTTAGAATTTGGAATTTAGAATAGAATTCCATTTTTTTTGTTTTGACCTCTGTTTTCTTTTGATATTAATCAACTTACAATTCTTCAACTCTGATGACCAATGTCTGAATCTTTCCAAGATCAGTCAAACGTTAGATTTTGGAAACTCGGTTCTTTTTATATTTCTTAATTAGGTTCATTTTCGACAAAAAGGTCCCATTTTTATTGCATTATTGTTCAATCATTGTTTCTCCACATTTTTCTTTTTGTGGTTAAAGGCCCATAAGCAAAAATTAGCTTGTTAGATTTGGGATTTTTAGCTGTTAATAAAAATGGATGTTGCAAAATCCAAAAATGGAAAGGAACAACAATCAGATTGTGTTAAGCAAGCAGGGCCAGTGACAATGGACCATGTTTTGTTGGCGCTTGGGGAGACTAAGGAAGAGAGAGAGCTGAGGATTCGGAGTCTTTTTAATTTCTTTGATGGTGCAAATTCTGGATATATAGATTATGCCCAGATTGAAAAGGGTCTTTCTTCGCTTCAGATTCCTGCTGATTATAAGTATGCTAAGGATTTGTTGAATGTGTGTGATTCCAACCACGATGGGCGTGTTGATTACCAGGAGTTTAGGCGATATATGGATGATAAGGAGCTTGAATTGTACCGCATTTTTCAAGCTATTGATGTTGAACACAATGGCTGCATTTTGCCTGAAGAGCTGTCTGATGCACTTCTTAGGGCTGGTAAAATTATGCTTTCCAATTTAACTCTGTCAATTCTCGTCTTTTGTTTATTCGCCTCGTGAATTGCTTGATTCTAGCCACTCTAAGAGTAATTGCAGTAATATGTGTTATCTTTTCCATGATTTGTGGGATAAAGAAGTGTCTGTGCTTACCAGTAACTTTGTTTTATTATGGATGCATTTTGAAGGTGCATAGCATCATGGGAATGAATTTTTAAGTATATATATCAATCTAGTGCTCACCAATACGACATCTTTTAGTCAGGTAGTGGCATGAATGTAGCAAAGCAGGAAACTGGAGATTAAAATTGAATCTTATACTTCAACTTCCTTGCCTCTACTTAGCCTCTACTTAGCAATTCAAACTCTGATTTCTGCTTTTTATTTGTGGTTAAGATCTATCACAAGTTACTTTTTGTACCTCTAAAGAAGAATGTAAAAAGAATTATGGGAAATCTGTTTTTTTTTTTTTTTTAGCTGCAGCTTAGAGCAAACGGATAGCTCTGAAATGATTTAATCATTTTATAATTTGCAATATAATCTGTTGTCTAGGTGCAGACCTTAGGTAGTTTCAATTTACAATTTTCATCACATTTTTTGTTGGATATGTAAATTATCGTCGATACTAGAGTGTTCTATTTCTGATGCCTCTTTTCTCCTGTATTTTTTTGTTCCATCTATCCGGAAAATTAGGGATAACATTTTGTAGGTTCATCCTATAAGCCACACCAGCTTTCTTTTGTAGGGATTGAAATTGATGATGAGGAGCTTGCGCTCTTTGTTGAGCGAGTGGACAAGGATAACAATGGTGTGATAACATTTGAAGAATGGAGAGACTTTCTTTTCCTATACCCACATGAGGCTACAATTGAAAATATTTATCATTATTTGGAACGGGTATGCCTGATTGATATTGGGGAACAGGCTGTTGTCCCAGCAGGCATCAGTAAGCACATCCATGCCTACAGATATCTGATTGCAGGAGGAGTAGCAGGAGCAACATCTCGTACAGCAACTGCACCACTGGATCGTCTAAAAGTTGTTTTGCAAGTTCAAACAACACATGCTCGTATAATGCCAGCAATAAGGGATATTTGGAAGGAAGGAGGTGCTTTGGGATTTTTTAGAGGCAATGGGTTAAATGTTTTCAAAGTGGCACCAGAAAGTGCCATCAGATTCTATACTTATGAAATGCTGAAAGATGTCATAGTTAAAATTAAAGGAGAAGGAAATAAGGCTGATATTGGTGCTGCAGGACGCCTTTTTGCAGGCGGTTTTGCTGGTGCTGTGGCACAAACTGCCATTTACCCAATGGATCTCGTAAAAACTCGGTTACAAACCTTTGCCTGCGAAAATGGAAAAATCCCTAACCTTGGGACAATATCAAGGGATATATGGGTTCATGAAGGACCCCGGGCATTTTACAGGGGCCTTATTCCATCTCTTCTTGGAATCATTCCTTATGCAGGCATCGATCTTGCAGCTTATGAAACCTTTAAAGATATGTCAAAGAAGTATATTCTTCAAGATAGTGGTACTGCTCTCATATTTCCTATTTAGCAGCTTTCCGTTTTAATTTGCTTCAAACTGGATCATTTTTTGGCTTTTTGTTTTTTCAAATGCTTTTATATATTGAATTTGTTAATTTCCTTCAAAGAACCTGGTCCACTTGTGCAACTGGGATGTGGGACTCTATCTGGAGCTCTTGGAGCAACTAGTGTTTACCCATTGCAAGTTGTCAGAACAAGGTAATATGTTCTGATATTAACTGTGAGTTCATTTTGGTCCCCCTAGTATATGGCCTAATTAATGTTTGTGTTATTCAGAATGCAAGCTCAGCGCTCTAACATGGACACGGCCTACAAGGGAATGGCAGATGTGTTCAGAAGAACCTTTCAACATGAAGGAATTAGGGGATTCTACAAAGGGATATTTCCTAATATGCTCAAAGTGGTTCCATCTGCCAGCATTACTTACATGGTATATGAGGCTATGAAAAAGAGTCTGGATTTGGAATGATGAAATATGCTGCCGTAGCTATTACAATTGACATGGCTAACTGTTTGCATGAGCAATTGGGGATGATTTTGTGATGAAGACGAAAATGACAGGAATAAGTTTACTAATGGAGTAGATTAGTATTGTTTCAAATTATATTACTGAAAATCTTGCATCAAAAACATTACATTGAAGGGCAAAATTGGGTTGTCCATCATTATTCTTGAGTTGAAGCTTGGTTCAAGCCCATATGCATTCCCATATTTGTTGTACCATTCGGAAGCATACAGGATAAACGCATTCAGAAACAAATTTTGTAATTCTTTTTAATGTCAATTTTTATCTGATTTATCTTGACTTGCATGCCTTATTTTTGTCAGGATAATAATTTCTCTATGCATCTATCATGCCCTTTTACCTCTTAAATTCATGTTTGTCAATTTTCACTACCTGAATGTCTATGAATGTTTATGATGGGAATCAGGATGCCTAATAACGGTTGTGGGCATCAGATTGTGCTAAATATGTGATAGCTAAATGTGTTCTTTGTTTGGTTTGGTGTCTGCAAGCTTGTGCCACAGGCCATTGCTTGAAGTAACAATGAACAATGACAGGCTTACAACTACCGAAGGTTCTACCGAAAATGGCTAAGCCTTTTGACAGATTGATGATGTATTATTTTATTATTTGTGTAATATGTAGTGGCAGTATTCAATCCAAGTCCAACAGCAAGATCAGACCTCCAATTATACCACTAAACCCTCCACAAAAAGGACCCAAAACCCGCTCATAGATTGTCTTCAAGTAGTTTGCATTGCCAATTTGGCATAGTGGCAATTGTGGTTAGTACCTTGACGTGTATTTCGGGTTTGAGGTACATCATGGGATACATCATTTTCAAAAGGACGCCGATAGGCCTAGGTGCGATATAGCGCCTCTAAATGGACAAAAAAAAATTTGGGTTAATTCTAATGCCACCTTTAATGTTAATTAATATTTATTTTTTTATTTTATTATTTTAATTTTAAATTTTTTTTTAAAATCTAAAAACTAAAGTGCATTCAAGTGAATCCGTAGTGCAATGATTTAAACGCATGTAATCTATAAATTATTTTTTATTTTTTTAATAACGTAATTTTTAAAAAATAAAGACACAAAAATGTAATTATTGCAATTAGTGACGTCACTGTAGACGTCATTACTCGCAACAATAATCATTATCCTTTTCAAGAATAAAAAGTTATTTATGTGCAAAAAGAAAACTAAGGTCTAATTTTTATTGGGGCTAAGTCAATTTTTTTTTAAAAAAAAACAGTAATTAATTTATTGTTGTAGACAAAGAAAAAAATATGACCATAAAATACACAAAACAAATGTAAAATGAAAAATATAAAGTGAGGTGTAATTGACTAAAAAAAATGCTCAACTATTAAAATGTAACTTAAATACATGAATTTAAAAAGAAGTTTAGAATGCAAAACATTTTTTGATTTTAAGAAGTAGAAGAAGAAATTTGTAAATAATTAGACATAATAATTTCAAGAAAATGTATGAGTAATTTTTTTTTTTTAGAAAATTAGAATTCAAACAACATAAACAACTGTAATCAATTTATAAAGACTAAATCAAAATTCAAAAACGCATATTCGTGTTCTTATTCATTTTCAAAAAGAACCGAACGTGTTTTTGATAGGATGTAACTTTTGATCCTTCAGGGAATAATTGCAAATTAAAAGACCATAAACATTACTAGCCAGCTGGAATTATAATGGGAAATGTACCTTTCCATTTCCGAATATGAAAACTTTTCTCTATCCCACTTTATTTTTTAATAGAATGGTCATATAACTTTTTTGAAATATTGATAAACTGTATTATAGAGGGATAGTTTTTTTTTTTAAATCAACAGAGGTAGAATTTAAATTCTACATCTGAAGATATCATTAAAGAGAAATTATTATTTAACTACCCCTCACTCATTTTAGGACATTTTTTTAATAATTAATAGAAAGATCAAAACTTTTTAAAAACTTCAATAAGATTTTATAAAGAGCTCTCCCGAGCTAAAATACAAAATACAAAGTATGGGGGTTATCTCATTCCTGAAGATCAGATATTTGCACACAAATGAGCCATCTTATTCGTAGATCTATAAATAAAACTAACCACCACTTGATTAAAGTGCTTTATAAATATACGATAATCCTCCACTATAAAATCGAATGGTAATGATTCTCCTTATGAATGCATAGCTTGAATCAACTGCCTAGCATCAAACTCAACAATGCAACGTTCATACTGATATAAAATATTTAGGAAAATGTTTGGTGCGGCTTGCTAAAATTATTCTTTCCATATTTTATGGACACCAAAAAATTGCATGAATGATAAAAATAAAAAAATTATATTCAAATAGTTATTTTCTATTAAATAAAATAAAATTAATTTTATAAATTAACAATACAATAATTTAAATTTTATATCTTATAATACTTAAAAAAAAAAAAAAAAAAAAAGCATTACCTCACTTTCTCACTGAATTTTTAAGCTTCTCCTCAAACAAATGTTTAGTCACCATGGATTAGAGCTATAATGGGAAACCTTTGCATTTAGATTGCATAGACAAATCGATGGTCAACGACAATGATCATGTTGTCGTGTGTTGTTAACTGCGCCATGCCCTTTGCAAAGCTTTATTCTCCATTTTAGATTATAGTTTGCACTTCAATTAAAAGTATTATCACTTTTCTTATATCATTGCATTTGAAAATAAAATTTTTAAATAAAAAAGCTAACATTTTTTGAAATTAGACTGAAGACCGAATTGATAATGACACTACTTTACAATTTCAATTGTTTTGTTCGACGGATTAAGTGTAACTAGCGGAGAATTTACGTTTTGCACAAATTGTAAATAAAATATATATATTTTAAAATAATTAATTAAATAATTTTAATAAATTAAAATTACAATTTAATCAAATATAAAAATAATAACTTAAAAAATTGTTACAATAATTTTATTTTATTATTTTTTTAAGAGCACTTACATATTTATACGTGTTGCAATATAACTCAATAAGCTATAATTTTAAGCAATACGGAAAATTTACCTTATAATTTTCAAAAAAAATCATTAAGATATTGGCCAAAGGTGCAAATTGGAGCATCTCCTTTTGCCCTAATTTTACATTGGACCCTTTTTTGAGCTAAATTGGAACTTCAATTTTGTAAATTAAGACCTATTGGACCTTTATTTAGTACAATTAAATCCTGTAACTTTTTTTATTACAATTAAGTCATATAAATTAATAAAAAAAATAATTTTAAGGTTACTAACAAACAAAATTGATAAATTTTTTTAAAAAATATATATAACATAATTATAAAGTTTTAAAAGTTTTTAAACCTATAAAATATATTTTTTAAATTTTTTCTAGAATTTAAAAACTTTACAATTAAGTGATATATATTTCAAATAAATGACCAATTTTATTCATTAATATAAATAGAAAATTGATAATTGATCCAAAAATTTAATTTTAATGGTTGAATAAAATTTTTTAAATTTCATTAATTAGTTTAAATTTTTAAATCTACATAATATTTTTTAAACCCACACAATAATTGATAAATAAAAATATTTTTTATCCATTAGATTTTTGGTATTCTATATTTAAATAAGGAATCATGGGGAATATGCCGGTATTAATTGACCTAGTGGCTAAGCCTTTCTGGGCATGTAATTGAGAACTTGGTTTCAAGTCCACTCTAATTGTAATTGGCTAAAAAGTAAATAATGGGGACATCATTAATTAAGTTTTCTTTTTTTTAAAAAAAAAAAAATCTTTTATTTTAAACAAATTTACAAAAAAAAATAGTTCGCACTTCCCACCCAATTGTTTACTTACACATGTCGAAATTTTGTGTATATAAATAATACTATAAAAGAGTCCTAATAATAATTGCAAAAAAAGTGATTAAAAAAAATAACAATAATTGCAAAATTAGAAAATTTAAATTAGCTCATTATCCTCAGAGTACGCATATCGTGGCTCTTGGTCTACGATGTACTGTTGGGGATAATATCTCTCACACACTCTATATATAAATACTATATATCATTGTAATAATATTAGATATTGATATATAATGATATAGATATTAGATATTAGATATTGATAGATATTAGATAGATATAATATATAGAGTGTGTTTTAAGTTGTACTCGATATGTAATGATATGTAACATAATTCGAAAAAAAAAAAAGAACTAATATTGACTTCTTACCCTTAACTGGTTCAAGTGGTTGAGGGGGTAGCCATGATCTTTGAGGTCATAGATTCAAGTCCTAGGAATAACATTTAAATATTAAGTTACCCATTTAAAACTGACTAATTTCAGTCACGGGATCGATTCCATTTATAAGTTACCCTCCATACCAAAAAAAAAAATATTGACTTCTTGAGTTAACATTATGATTGCGAATGGTAACAAACAATCCAATTGGCTTTTTTCGCTATCTATCATTATTAATGTTGTCATGCATGCAATGGACAATTATTATTTTTATTTTTTTTATCTTTTTGAAAGTGTAAAAGTCGACATAACATGTTGCGTTGTGTGCTCCTTTAATTTTATTTCCAAAGGTGTTTGACTCCAACACCCCCCACAACCCCAAGTAAACGTCCCCTAACTGTTCTTCAATTATTGCACCCACACTTCTCTGCCCTTTCTACAACCCTATATTTATAACCAAACTAATCTTAATTATGATGCCATGTGGGTATAAATGACTCGAGTTATTTTTTAATTGTTCAAAATTTAATTTGACAAAAATATTTAAATTGTATAGAACCTATAATTCAAAAAATTATAAATACATTTAAATAAAAGCCGTTTAAAATTTAATTTAGACTTATGAGCAATTTGTGAACAATAAATAATATAATAAATTTGATTTTAATAAATAAATTAAATTTAAATTAGTAAAAAAAATTTAACTCGACTCGACGTATTTACATTCTAGGATTATATTGTGCAAATCATTGCTTTTATCTCTATTCATCTAAATTTAGTTTTTATGGTTGATTGCGCTGTATTATCCAAAAAGATTCCATTATATGTAAGTATTAATTCACATAATTAAACTCAGATTAAACAAATGTTTGGGGGAGGGGCCGATAGCCCTATCGGTGCCAAATGGCACATTCAAAATTGGTTGTTTTGTAGCACTACAAGGATAACGACTGAGAGAGTGATGACATGTCTTCACACTCATCAACAGGACCCACCATCACCACGTGTTTTGACTTTTAAACCGACATTTTTATTTTTATATATAAATATAAATAAAACATTTATTTTTAATATTGTCAGTAAATTATTTTTTATTCAATTAAAAATTTATTTATTTATTAAATGTAATATACTTTAAATAATAATTATCTTTAGTTTAATTTAAAACATAGATAATAGTGGAACTAATGATAAAAGCTTTTGTTAAAAAATTAGAAAAAAGAAAAGGAAAAAAAAAAAAAAAAGACTTCTGAGCTTGACTTCACTAAACTACTTTTCTTTGTTTGGCATTTGCTAACTGATGGTCTATTGGACTCTCAAAATGTTTTTAAAGGAGTTATATCATTTGCCTACTTAATTATGGGTAAGTACTATTAACAAAATTAGTAGATGAAATTAGCAATTAATTCAGTTTGCAATGACATGTTTTTAGTACAATAACTTTATATATTGAAAATTGAAAATTTTATTAATTTTTTTGAAAAATTAATATATGATTATTTCTTTTGTGAATTATTTTAAGAATATATTTTGACATTTTTTACAATAATTTTCCATATTTTTAGAAAATATTTCAAAAATTTGAATTGTGATCGTTCAAGATAAGAAAAAAAAAATATTACTAGAAGTAATTCTTAGAATTAAGGGTTAGTTTATAATTTCTTTCATTAATGACTTAGAGTTTGGATGTGTAAAATCTACACCACAAAACATAGAGAAAAGGGTTTTGGGTTGATTTATGATCAGAAGGGTATGTGGCAATATGCTTTCTACAACAATGTGTGAACAATTTATGGCTAAATTATACCAAAAACAAAGAGAATGATGCCCTACGCCATAGTGGACACCATTCACATGCCCACTCTAAAACAAAAATTATTTAACAATAAACTTTTCATGAGTTTTAATTTTTCCATTTTAAAGCATTAAAATTAATCATTCAAAATTTTTTGGTGTATTTTTTTTTCTTTTGTAAATATTACATATCTAATTTTTTCCATTCTTAAAAATTTTTAGAATTTAATTTTTTATATGACAAATTAGGTACGAGCTCTAAATATAAAACTCTAAGATACATTCTTTGTAGATTTATTTTTAATTTATTTCTGTTTTACTTTTAAATCATTGAATAAAATTAATTTTATATATCTAATTGTAATTGTTCTTAAAAGAAATGTATTTTATATAAAAAAGCCATGCTAGAATTAGTTCTCCAAACTTAAATAGTCAAGAAGAAGATGAGCAATTTTTTTCTTTTAAACCACTAGTATTTAGAGTTTATTTGACTCTAATTAATTCGATTTGATTTAGACATAACCATAAGGACTGTAAATATCTTCTAACAATTAATTTAATATGATTTCATATGCCATACTTTTAAACTTCAAACATTAATTAAGCGAGAGCAACCCTTAACAGCTTATTCAAACGGTTGTTGGCAAGAGGCTAAGAGCAATTTTTTTTTTTTAACGATTTAAACTAACTTCATTTTTTTGGTTGTTCCTTTGTGGGATTATTTTAATATAAAATATTCCCACTGTTTTCTCTCCAATTATTTTCATAGAAATATTCCCATTTTGTGATGAAAATGACATGCATACTTAGAATTATTCGATAGAATTACCTGCTATAGATTTTTGCAACATATGTTATCACTTGCTCTCTAACATCGGATTCGTATTTATATATCAAAAAGAAAAAAAATATGCAACACAAGAAGAGAATCATATGCTAAAAATTTCCATGCCTCAAGAAGGGCAGGTGGAGAAGAAATGATGCACTATCAAATCTCCCAAAGTAGATGCCGAACAAGGAAAATTTTTTTTCTAGCTTGATAAATATTTTGAATAAATTATATAACTATTAAATATTTTATTACTTAATATGCGTTAATCATTTAATAATTTTTTGAAATCATACGTTGAATATAATCTCCCCACAAAATGGGAATTTGATGGAGCGTGCATGTGCATGTGGATTGGCAAAGGTTATAGAACTGGCTCGAGACAGAAGTTATCAAGTATGAAAGCTAACCAATTAGAGAAGAAAAGAATTCTTTATCAAATGAATTATGCACAATGAGTACATATCATTATTATCAAAGAAAATGAGTTGTGAAGTTTCCTTTTGCTTTTTTTTTTTTTTTTTTTTTGAGAAAAGTTTCCTTTGCTATCTTTAAAGCTAATCATTAAAAACATATTTTTAGGTGGGACCCTTCATCTCTCTCTCTATATATATATTTATATATTCTTTTTTTGGAATAATATATATTTATATATTCAACCCCTAAAACTTCTCATATTTTGTTCAAAAAAAAAAAAAAAAAAAAAAACTTCTCATATTTTAATATTTTCTAAAAAAAACTGATGTGTAATTTTTTTGAAATTTACAATATTTTTAAATCAAATATTAAGGAAATAATTACATTTGAAATTTTTTTCTATTCTCACTAAAACATATCATATCATGGGAGTAAAAAACACACTTTATTGCTTGTAACTGTTTCTATTTATAGAAAACCAGTGATAACTAACTAGCTAATTTGATTCTATGCTAACCAATGAACAAATGACAGATGTATTCAAATAAATTACTGAAATTTAACTATTGTGTATAGCTAGCTAAAAGATAAGAATTGATGTTTGCCATCTAATCTGCTATCTAATCATTTGTACAAGCTTGATTTTGACTATCAACAATAATGTTAAACAAGCACAGTAAGTAGCAACACAACTCAGCTAATTAAGCTCAATGCAACAACCTAATAATTTTGTTAGCTCCTTTCAAGTTGGAGTATACAAATTGTGTATACCTAACTTAAGAATGGACCTATGTAATTGTGGAGATGGCAAAGCTTTAGTTAAGCAATCAGCCAGCTGATGGTGTGTAGAAACAGGAAGAAAATGAAGAAAACCTTGTTGCAGCTTTTGTCTGATAAGATGGCAATCGATTTTAATATGCTTTATTCGTTCACAAAAAATTGGATTTTCAGCAATTTAATTATTGAAAGATTATTACAGTATAAACTAGTTGGACTAGGATCATGATATAAATCTCGTAAAAGGATGTGAAGCCAATAGAGCTGACATGTAACTACAGTAAGAGCTCTATATTCTACTTTTGCAGATGATCTAAAAACAGTGGATTGTTTCTTATATTTCTAGGAAACCAATGCAGCACCTAAGAAAACACAATAGCCTGTAATGGATTTTCGTGCGTCCATACATGCAACCCAATTAAAATCCGAAAATGCCTTGAGAATCATAGAATTTTGTGCAAGAAAGAAGAGACCTTGTCTAGGTGAGCCTTTGATGTACCTAAGAACTCTGTGAGCAATTATCAAATGTGCATAAGTAGGGCAATCAAGGAATTGAGACAATTATTGTACAATAAAAGATATATCTGAATGAGTAGTAGTAAGATATAACAGCTTCCCAATCAGTCTTCTATAGCCTGTGATATCATTTAGTGGTGAATTACCTTCTTTATTAAGTTTGAGATTAGTAACCATAATAGTGGAAACAAGTTTAGCACCAAGAAATTTTGTCTCTAAGTAAATCAAGTGCATATTTTCGCCAGCATAAATTGATTCCATCTTTAGACCTTGCTACTTCAAGTCTTAGAAAGAATTTCAAGTCTCCAAGATCTTTGATCTTAAATTGATCATGAAGATAAGTCTTAATCTATATAATTTGTTAAAGATCATTGCTAGCTAATATGACATTATCAATATATACAAGTAAAATAATGAACATGCTAGAATTATGATTAACAAACAAAGAAGGACAAGATGGTGCTTGAATAAACTCCTGAGCAAACAGAGCAGTAATCAATTTTGCATTCCATTATCTGCTGGCTTATTTCAAATCATAAAGGCTTTTAAGGAGCTTGTAAACTTGATTGGGTTTATTTAAAAAAACACCGGGTGATATCTCTATATACACCTCTTCATTAAGGTCTCCATGCAAAAAACTATTATTTATATCTAACTGTTGTAAATACCACCATTTAGCTACTATAACCACCAATAATGTTCATATTGTAGTCATATTTGCTACTGGAGAGAAGGTGTCTAAGTAATCAATTCCTAATCTTTGAGTGTAGCCTTTAGCTACCAAGCACGCTTTGTATTGCTCAATTAATCCATCAGCTTGATGCTTGATTTTAAGAACCCACTTGTAGCCAATAGGCTGTTTAGAATAAGAAACACTAGTTAATTTTTAGGTGCTATTAGCTTGAAGAGCTTTAAGTTTAGGTTATATAGCTTTTCACCAACAATTATGTTTCACAACCTCAGTATATGTTTGTGGTTTGACTACAAAAAAAGCTTGACAAATATTATGATAATAAGCAGGAGCAAGATGTTTATAACTTAAAACTTGAGATATGGTATGAGGTGTAGTGTGATGGTCAAAGGTTGTGTGATAATCTTAGAGATATGAGGGTAGTTTAGTGGTTCTTTAAGACTTTCTAAAAGGTGGTTATGAGTGAGGAGAAGAAAAATTTCTAGAAAGTGGTTGGAAATGATGAGAAGGGGAATTATGAATAGGTTGAATATCATCACTTAGAGAAGCAATAGGTGATACTAAAGATTGTTAAAGGTTAATATCAGTTGTATCAATAGTAGTTTGATCAATAAATATTAATTTTGTAATGATCAATAAATATTAATTTTGTAATGAATAAGATGAAGATTGAGTTATTTTTTAGAAAGGAAAAACATATTCATGGAACTTGAAATCTCTAGAAACAAAAAATTATTTTATATCAAGATTATAAACTCTGAAGCCTTGACAGTAGAAGGAAAAATGAGAAACATGCATTTAACAGCTTGTGAATCAAATTTGTGTCTATTTTGGGAGATGGTTGAAGTAAAGCATTGACAACCAAAGATTTTCAAATTGTGAAATTCAGGAAATTTATTGAAAAGTGACTGATATGGTATTTTCTTGTCAGTGATTGGTGAAGGGATTTGATTAATCAAATATTTTGCATGAAGAATGCAATCAATCCAAAAATAAAGAGGTAAATTTTCTTGAAATCTGAGTGCCCTAGCCACATTTAAAATATATTGATGTTTCCTCTCAACAATACTATTTTATTGAGGGGTATAGACGCAAGACTTTTGATAAATAACACCCTTTGAATCAAAGAAATCATTTAGTTCAAACTCTTTTCCATTATTTATCCTTACACAATTAAGTTTCTTATCAAATTGAGTTTTCATAAAAGCAAAAAATTTATGAATCAAAGAATGTGTGTCTATTTTATATCAACTTTTATTATCAACTATGGTCAAAAGTAATGATGACCATAGATGGAAACAATTGATACAGGACCCTAAATGTCCATATAGACTAAATCAAAACAATTTTGTGACATAAAAGAACTGAGAGAAAAAGACAATTTTCCTTGTTTGCTAATATGGCATACACAAACTGAGTTGTGTGCTACAATTGAATTGATGTCCAAGTCTATATTGCCATAATGACTGAGAGGTGACATTATACGTATAAGAAACTACACATGATTTAGAACTAGAAATTTTTTATACTGATTTATTACTATCCTTATACTGATAAAGACCACCATGTTCTTCAACTAAACCAATCATCCTCAAGTTTTTGATATCCTGGATATAACAGAAAGAAAGTAAAATGACAAGGAAACAATATAAGGTTTTAACAAGTTGATTGGCATTATCAAATTGAAGGTAAAATTGGGTACATGCACCACATTGTGTAAAATTAAATTGTCTATCAATGAACTTCACCAATGAGTGCAACAAGGATTTTAATGGTGTTTGGACGTTTAACATACATATTATAAGTTTGTTTATAACATGTAAAATTCTCAAGAGAGTTAGTTATATGATCAATTGCCCCTGTACCTATAATCCAATTATTTCGAGGCACTAATGTTGCAGCAAAACAAATTTGAGAGCAATGGGCAATACTTGATTCATGAGGAGGTTCAAATGAAGTGGATATGTTGTTAGCAGAAGATGAAGTGCTTGCTACCTGGGAGTTTGAATTAATAAGTGCCAGCAGTTGATTATATTGCTCTCTAGTAAACACCAGAATTTTAGAATCATCATCAAGAGCTTTTGAAAAGACTCGTTTTCCTTTTATATTAGTATTGACATGCTAGAAAAAATCTTAACAAACTTCTTTTCCTTTACTATCAGCATTATTAACATTCAAAGAAGAATTGCTCTCAACTTAATTAATTGTCCCATTGTAGTTCTTGTTAAGAGCTTTGTATCCAGGTGGATGGCCATATTTCTTGTAGCATTTGTCAATTGAATGACCATATTTTCCACAAAATGAACATGTTGGACGTTTACTTAAGCCAACATCAGAAAACCTCTTAGGATTCTGAGGTTGAATAGAAATATTTCCTCTATGACCTAAAGTAGAAGCATAAAGAATTGTTGATTCACCTATTCCTTGATCAGGAAATCCTCTTATATGCCTTTCATGTTGTAAAGCAAGAGAAGAGACTTGATTAAATTAAGGGAAAGGATTCATGATTAAAATTTTGCCATCACATTTAACAATAAATTTTCTTTCATGCTCGTTGTATATTTAGTGTTGATTTTTACAATAGTAATATGGAAATGCATTTTTTTTTGCTATCTTCTAATTTAGTCTTCTATTTTCTAATGTGATATGTGTAATTTGTACATGTATTTTGAGTTGAATTTTAATGAATATTGAATAATAAATTAGTTTACTTTGGGTAGAATTTGAGCTTAATTGAGAAATATTATAGTTTTCTATTTTATTTAGGATTCTATTATTATTGGTGTAATTCTAGTCAAATAAGGATTTCATTTGAAAGGCTAATTATTTTCCCCTTTTTGTAGGAAAGCTTAAAAAAGGAATTCCAAAAAAATAAAGGATTTGTCTGACGCCACTTCAACATCAAGAGGTGTGCAACCAGTGTGACATGCTGGAATTTTATCCTAAAGAGCTGCGTGCCTATGCTGAACTAATGCTGAAGTGGTGTCAGCACATAAAAGTTTCCTTTTTCAAGAAGGACTCAAGAAATCAAAAGGAATTAGGTTTTCTACCAAGCTTTTCTATAAAAGGGGATAAATGGGGATTCATTCTATACTCTTGAAGCCTCAAACAAGGAGCCAACCAAGGATTGAAGGAGATTCATTGAAGATTCAAAGATTTTTATTTTATTTTCTTCTTCATCTTAAATTCTTAATTATGTTTGTGTGCTTCGCCACAATTATGCGTGGCTAAATTTCCATTAGAGTTTAGGTTAGGAGTAATTATTCCATGATGTGATTGAACACAAGAGTTTATTATTTTAATTTGATTTTCAGTTAATTCTATGAGTTGCACTTCATGTATGTTTTCATT
>CATIWK010032814.1:0-24506 GCA_949634005.1 Mallotus japonicus | reverse complement strand
GTTGGCCTAATGGAATTGCCCCAGTCCATTAAGTGATTTATTAATTGATTTTAATAAATCAAATTAAAGATAAGGGTTAATTATATATATATATATATATATATATATATATATATATATGGACATGTGTAAGTTCATGGTAATGTAGAGAATTTGCAATAGTTGTAATATCTACATCTAATTTGGACTTTAGTGATTTTTTTGATAATAAATCAAAGCCATGGGTCATGTGTATATTGGATAGGAAAAGTCAAACCATTCTCTACTTATTTCTAGCCAAGTAAATATATCTAATTGTTAGATAATATTTTAATTGGTGGAAACAAATAATAGGTGTAGAGATTTAATTAGTCAACCTTTCTCTACTTAATCTCAACCAAGTATATCTAAAAGCTTATTCAGATATATATATATATATATATATATATATATATATATATATATTGGATATATATTAAGTGGTTGGTGTAGAGAAAAGTAGAGACAAGAAAAGAGAGAAGGATGTCTACGGGTAAGACATTTACAGGCCAAAAGGAAAAGAAAAAAAACACAAAACACATATCAAAAGAAGAAACCTTCAAGCTCTTGCAAGGATGATCAAAAGGGCTAGCTTTAAGGTTATAGAGAGGGCAAGCTAAGCACCTCATGATCAAAGCAAGATGGAGATAAGGAAAAGCTTGGTGTTTCAAGCGAAAGGCTTCACATATGGGGAGCTTGAAAAGGATGATTCATAGGATGAATCATGGTGGACATCCATAATAGTAGATTACATGTGGTCTTCGCCAAACTCATAGAAATTGGTAAGTAATTCCGCAACTTAAATTTCCTAAGTTTGTTATATATGTTGATGTATGATTAGTTGTGTGTTAAGTTGCAAATTGGATCTTGGGTTATGGAATCCTAGATTAGATCTAGGGTTGTGGATTGTGAAAATTTTTGTAATTTGCTCCACTTAGCATTGGATGTCTAAGTGCCACAACCTGATTCCTTTCACTGTCTTATAAATGGAACAGATGTCCCCTCATTTTGGTGAAGTTACCCTTAAAAGTTAAGTGGCAACTCCATAGGGGATACTAGTTAGAAAGATCAATTTGAAAATGGCAATTTCTCATTACATTGTACCCAATTGTATGGAGCCCTTCACCATCGCATTTTACATAATACATCACACGTGCATCACTGGTCCCTATCACCCGATGATGACATAAAGGGATCCACTATGATTCCACATGAGTCATAGGGTGACTGATTTAGATTCGTCACCTTTAGCCTCGAATCACTTACAAGTTATCAAAAGAATGCTAGACTTACTAACCGGAGTCTGTAACCCTAGTCATTGAGGTGCATTCTCGCTAAAGGAGCCCTTAGCCTTATACTCTTGACTCAGCCTATGTAAATAAACTAAATGGAACCTCCACTAGGATCCTGCCTAGCTCTTATAGATTATCCGATCTTGATGCTGTCTATTTGACCTAATATTCATAAATGGTATGACACCTCGACGCCTCTAGTTTCTGCCACTGATTGTTATCATTATGTCAGTTCTCATAGACTGCTCATGCTTAGACTCGTGTGATCTTTATTTACCTTGTACGAGCCCGATGTACAAAGAATGATAAGAATTATATACCTCAGTTTGGATAGCCTGTGAGAACTGGAAAATAGTGACATCTTTTGATGGTAGAATCTATGAAGTGTCATCCATTTGTATTTATCAGATCATATGGATGAATAAGGAATTTGACTAAATTGCAGACATTTGTGTTGAAAGAATCAAATTGCAAACTATTGAACAATACTTTTATGCCTCTTGGTAAACATATAGAATATCAATGTGAGGATGTGAACTTAGACCCCTTTTGTTGACTATAGCCCCTATGCATTAGGGCACGTGTGGAATATAGACGCCATTTGTGACCCGATGATTTATCTTCACATTGATATTGTATGTTTACCTTGAGTTTATTTGAGAATCTTTCCCTACCTTACTTTTTGAATCTGATTAATATAAATTGGAATAGCCTAGTCTAAGAGCGGAACCATAGTCCCTTGTTAACTATTGGGTTAGAACCCACCTAGGAAAGAGACTAAATAACCGCATGGAGAGATAAGGTCGAAACAAAGAGCTTGCCTATGATTGGTTTATTCTCTATGTAAGAAAATATTAACCAATTTTATTAAATTCATTTTAACCATGCATACATGACATACATGTAGATAACATATTCTAACTCACATTCTTTTTACAGCCATTTTGCATTATCATAATAAGGTTATACATGAGCACACCATGCATACATGCTCATCCTATTCTTTTGTAGGCATACACCATGCATAAATGATTCATTTTTGTTCATTTCTTCTCACTAATGTGCAAAAAGATAGCTCAACACAAGCCTCAACGCAAATTAGCCACCAGTATCATCTTCAGTTCCAATATGGATGACTGGACATAAGTTTTTCTCAATTGAACAAGGGCAGATTCAGAAAGAGGATTCAACAGTTGCTTACCAATGGCACTATAGTCGAAACCCCCAGGTCCAAATGAGCATTACTAAATATCTCCTCAGTAACCTTGATAAGGCTGACTGGAAGAGCTTGGAACCTTCAGAATGCTATGTCTCAAAACTTTCCAATATGTATATTTGAACATTAACTTCTTGCAGGCAGCTACTTCATTTTGGGATTCGTATAAGCATGTGTTTCATTTCAACATCGAATTATGCCCTATTTATGAAGAATTCAATGTAATAACAAGGCGAACCCTACCAAATTTGAGGAGGCAATCTTCATCAACCAAATTATTGAATATCCGGGATTGGAATTAACACTTCTCAACCTAAGCCCACAGAACCTAGATGAACTAGTCACAACAGAATACTGACTAATCTAAATTCAACTTCTGGGTGCCTATATTACCAATAAGCCCGGTAGTTTACCTTAGGTATGCATCCTCTACTGTTACCTTTTTCTTTAATATTTCACTGTGTACTATGACAGGCTAGGAGATTACAAAATACTACAGGTGATCAAAGGCATTGAATGCATAATGACCCCTTTTACACTCATATTGGCCCAAAAATAATTCAAGGATTAGATGACATAAGGATAAGTAAATGCTTCGATTTCACTGGAAGTCCACTATTGCTTAAGATCTGGCTACAGGAGAAGCTAAGTACTTTGGGAAAACCTTTAGGAAACTGGATGAAGTACTAATTAAGGAATCATCAAGAGAGGCATCTCAAAAGAATCAATGGATATTCCACACATATCACGGGTGAAGAATGGTACGGATGGATGAACACCATTTCAGAAAGATAGATAACCTGGACATGTCCCTGGTAAAAGTTAGAGTATGTGACCTTAAGAACATACGAGAACTATATAATAATCTTTGAGTTCAGGTCATGCATTCACTACTACCCAGCACTAGTGACAAGGCAATTCGAGATAAAATAAGGCATACCATCAGGACCATATGGTGGCAGGTTTTTCCAAAGGTTCATTATTCACTCAGGACCACATGGCGCATGCAAATCTTCATCACTTTATCACTAGTGAGTGGCATAACACAATAGATGAAGTAGTGGGTGGTTGGCTGATAGGCTCGCTTATCAAACATTTAATTTAAATGATATTTATACTTTCTATTTATTTGAAACTAATGATGTAATAAACTCTAGGGAAAAGGTCCAAATATGACCCTAATGTTTGACCCTATTCTCATATAAACACTTAATGTTTTTCGAGGTACATTTTTGCACCTTATGTCATCAGATTCTGTACATTTAAACACCCCTACTGAAGACCATTAACTTCACAATTTATAATGCTTGTGTGGCTTGTATGTTGGACTCGTTTAATGAAATGAAAAAAAGATTAAAAATTAAAAAAAGGGAAGCCTCGTTTCTATTGGTAGTTTTGTCGCCCCAAAAATAAGCTTTCTTTATTATTACTGCCCCCAAAAAAACACAAACCCAGAATTGAAACCAAATCCTAGTTTTTTCTTGTTCTTATGATAGATGTTGAGATTGATAATGAGAAACCAAAACCCATAGTGACCGAAGAAACTTGGGTTATCATCCTGCCAAGGAGGCTGCCAACTTCACTTCTCAGGTTATCATTATGAACCACCCTAGTCAGATTGGAAATAGATATGCTTCAGTTTTGGACTGTCACACCTCTCACATTGCTGTGAAGTTTGCTGAGATCTTGACCAAGATTGATGGTTGATCTGGTAAGGAGCTCAAATTTTTGAAGAGTGGAGATGCTGGTTTCGTGAAGATGATTCCCACCAAGCCCATGGTTATTGAGACGTTCTTTGAGTATCCTCCATTGGCATTTGAGATTATTTATGAGTATTATGTTTTTTTTTTCATTAATCCTTTATCCCTATTGATGTTTGTGCCCCTGTTGATGTTTGTGCTATGTGTGGATGAATCTTCGTAATTAAATGTGGAGAGCTTGTGTAGGTTTTTTTCCTATTAGTAAGAATCTGTTTCTGAAAGGAATTTCGGACTGTAATGATAGTATTTTATGTGGTCAGTTAGGGGATCATACTTTTCATCTTTTTATGGACTGTCAATTTGCTCAAAATTGTTAGCGGTATGCAAGTATTGATCTTGTGAGTACTACTGGGGATGATTTTGCTTTGTGGGTAATTTCCATGCTGTCTACACCAGTGTTAAGGTCTAGGGAGGATTTTTGTGTCATTTTATGGAGTATATAGAGACAAAGAAAAAACTAGTAATGGAATAATCAGTTTATGCTTTCCACTCAATGTGTTAGAATGGCTCTAGATGTGTTACATGCTTTTTAAAATGCAAATGCAATTTCGGGAGTGTCTTCTTCGGTTAGTCATACAATCCAGTCTCAAAAATGGTGTTTGCCTTCACAAAATTATTCCAAATTAAATATTGATGTAGCTTTGGATATTGCCAACAAAAGAGTTAGCTTTGGTATGGTTTTGCGGGATTCTGATAGCCATTTTCTGAAAGGTTTTTCAAAGTCTTATGGAAAGCATTATCCTTTAATGGTAGAAGCTTATTGTTTAAAAAAGATAAGATGGCTTTAAAACTGATAGATCAGTGTTCTAATTCCACTGTTCGTTTACAAGGAGGAAAACAAACAAAATAACTCATATTTTTATTGTCGATGTAGCTCATTCTTTAGCTAAGATGGCTTTTTCTTTTTATTCTCCTACTATTTAGATCCAAGTCCCTACCTTTATTAATGAAATCTTGATTGTAGATGTAACCCACTGATTGTGGCTTCTTTTTTAGTAAAGAATTTTATTTAAAAAAAATTAATTAAATGGGTCCTACACACAAGCCACATAAGCATTATAAACGGTGGAGTTAACAGTGTTTAGCAAGGGTGTTTAAATGTACAGAATCTGATGACATGAGGTGCATAAACAGACCTCGAAAAATATTAAGTGTTTATGTGAGAATAGGCTCAAACATTAGGATCATATTTAGATCTTTTCCCTAAACTCTAAAATTGATGCAATGAGATCAAATTTTGCTTACTTGTTTGATGTATTTTCTGATGGTAATGTGCATTGCATTGATCAAACATGAGCATATTTGACACTCATTCCATATGCACTGAGCAATTTAATATTGGCATAGGAAATGAACCACACATTTTTTATATTTTAAAAAATGTTACCCTTGAGGAGAGAAGAGAAATTGAAAACATATTAATAAAATATTCAAAAGTATTTTCTTGTATATATGAAGACATGTCGGGCATCGATAGAGACATCACTCAAGACTTCATTCCCACCAAAGAATGATGCAAACTAATGAAATAGAAACTAAGAAGGCTAAAACCAGAGTGGGCCCAATTGGTAAAAGAAAACATAGAAAAGCATATCAAAGCAAAATTCCTAGAGGTGGTAAACTATCCCAAATGATTAGCAAATGTTATGCCGGTACCAAAAAAAAAGATGGAAGAGTCAATCTGTGTTGACTACAAGGGTCTGAATAAAACATGTCCAAAGATGACTTGCCACTGCCACACATCGACATACTAATTGACAATGCTGCTACTTGTGCAATGTATTCTTTCATGGAAGAATTCTTCGGGTATAATCAGTTCCTGATGGCTATTATCAATAAAGTGAAGACAACTTTCATAACATAATGGGGTACTTATTGCTACAGAGTAATGCCGATTGGTCTGAAAAATGTAGGCACAACCTATCAAAGAATGGCAACAGCTATGTTCCATGACATGATGCACAAAGAAGTAGACATATATGTACACAATATGATGTAAAACTAGAAATAAAAGACGGGCATCTAGCTGCACTTAAGAAGCTCCTAAAAAGGGTTGAGAAATACAATCTCAGGCTTAATCTAAAGAAATGTGTATTCAGAGTCACCTCAAGCAAGATGTTAGGGTATGTTGTCAGTCAAAAGGGAATCAAAGTGAATCCAGATAAAGCAAAAGTAATCCATAAAATGTCAATGCCAAGAATAAAGAAAGATATTAGAGGGTTTCTAAGGAAGCTATAGTCCATCAGCAGATTCATTGCCAAGTTAACAGCGATATGTGAACCAATCTTTAAGCTACTCAAAAAAGATTAGCCAGTTATATGGAATGAATAGTGTCAATTAGCTTTTGACAAAATCAAAGATTACTTAGCCAACCCACAAGTCTTGAACCCCCTAAAATTAGGGATACTACTGACTTTGTATCTAGCCATTGAAGGGAATGCAATCAGTGCTATGTTAGCGCAAGAGGGAGAAGCAAAAGTTGAGTATGCAGTCTACTACTTGATAAGAAGATGCTGCCTTATAAGGAGAAATATAGTCATTTTGAACAAATATGCTTAGCAATGGTATGGGCCATGAAAAAGCTTAGGCATTACTTTTAGTCTTACAAAATTCAAGCAGTGTTCAAAATGGATCCGATGAAGTATTTGTACGAAGTTCCATCCTTAGTGGGAAAACTCGCCAAATGGCTCATTCTGTTAATAGAATTTAATGTGCAGTGCTTAATTAAGAAGACAATAAAGGGAAGAGTAGTTGTCGAATTTCTAGCTCTAGATCTAATTCCAAACTCAGAAGAAGTTCAATTAGACTTTCTAGATAATGTTAGCTCAGCCATCGAGGTGTAGGGTGGCGCATATACTTTGACAGAGTAGTAAACCAATTTGGTGTAGGAGTCAGAGTCTTACTTCTAACACTTGAAGGCGAAGTAGTGTCAATTGCTAAGAAGCTAGCATTTAAAGTTACAAATAATGAAGCATAATACGAAGCATGTGCAGTCGGAATGGAAGCCTTAATAGCTCTAGGGGTAACAGAAGTAGAGACATTAGGGGATTCTATGCTAGTAATCAATCAAACAATCAAAGAATGGGAACTGAAAGAATAACATCTAAGACATCATTTGGGTTATCTCCATTAGCTAGCTCAGTCTTTTTAAAGATGCAAATTCATCCATCTACTGATAAGCCACAATCAAATGGCAGATGCACTAGCTTCCCTAGCATCAGTATAGGAAGGTCCGGACAGAATGCTGATGAAGCCTCTAATCTTGCTCAAATATGAATGCCCAAGCATAAGTGCTTCAAAATAACAAAATTGAAAGTAAATAAATAGCCCTGGTTTTATGACATTCAGAAATACCTAACACAACGAGCCTATCTTGAAAATTCAAATGAAGAAGAAAAGCTACTATTTAAAAGTTAGCTTTAAAATTCATATCAAACAAGGGTGTGTTGTATAGAAGGACTTCTGATGGGGTACAACTCTGACATCTAAACACAACTGAAGCTGCAAGAGTAATATAAGAGGTACACAAGGGTATCTATGGTCTGCACATGAACAGGGCAATATTGGATAAGAATTTAATGAGACAAGGGTTCTTCTAGATGATAATGATAGAAGACTGCATCAAGTTTATAAGAAAATGCCACAAGTTCCAAGTTTATGGCGATGTTGGTCATCTCCCTCAATTTCTTCTCCATGGCCTTTTTTAGCATGGGAATTATATATAATTAGGGAAATTCACCCAACAGCCTCAAACAGACATAGATTTATCCTAGTGGCAGTAGATTTCTTCACAAAATGGGTTAAAGTGGAATTATACGCAAAATTGGGGGCTAAGCAAATGGCGAAGTTCATTAAGAAAAACATATTATGTCAATATGGCATTCATCATCACATAGTTTTCAGACAATGGTGTTCAGTTCCAAGGGGAAGTCAGGGAACTATTAAGGAGTTACAAGGTAGAACACCACAAGTCATTACCATACAAACCATAAGCAAATGGTGTTGGGTTTCTATGTTGCAAAACTCAGCGAAAATTAAAAATTTTAATCATGAAACCCATTTATAGGATCCATGTAATTCAAAAACATCGATTGAGAGGGTTTCTAAAACTCACCAAGATGATTTGAAGGCAAGAATGTTGGAAGGAAGAGTGGGGATTCACAATGGTGACACCCTACCTCCAGCTTTTCGTATTTTTTTATCGGAATGAGATGCCACCAATAAAGCCACGTCCTCTACAGGTATCCACACGAATAAGGTGACCAAAGTAATGTTGGTGTGCTATAATTTTTTTAAAGATAACTCATAATTTTATTTTTCTCTCTCAGTGCATTTTTCTTTTCTCGAAAGTGGAGTAAGGAGGAGGAGAGCCTAGCAAACGCTAGAATAAGAGATGTGTAAGCACTCAATTCCGAGATTATTTGAATATGGACGCGATGAGGATCCAATGATGAGAATTCAATCGAAATTGGTACTTGGATTTTGATTCTTGAATCTCAAGGATCTAATTGCTAAGTTTTAAGGACTTAATTGAAAAATTCCTCTTTAATTTGTAGGTCAATTTCAAATTTTAAAAAAATTAAAATAAGGGCCAAAGTATAAAAAGTCGCAATTGGAATTGCGAAATTCCAAATCATAATTATATATTTCCGATCGGAAATATATAATTCTAATAGGAAATATGGAATTTCAAACGGAATTCCACATTTCCGATCAGAAATGCACAATTCCGATCGGAATTGCAAACTTCCGATTAGTTTCCTGCATTATTTTAAGCAGTTTTAAATTTCTAAAATTAATTTTTCTTAATTTTGATTAGTGCAGAAATAAAATTAGAGTTATATAATGACTCTAATCAGTTATAATCATAGATTATCGTTGTTTTATTCAATTTAAAAAGGATTTTGTATCCTGTGAATATCAAATCACAGGAGGAAAACAACTCACATAACCTAAAATTTCTAGGTTTACGTCCTCTATTTAAGTGTGCTATTTTACACAGAAAAGAGAGGAAGGCTTTTTGGGAGAAGAAAAATCATACAGAAAAATAAATTATTTTCTTTTTTTGCAAGCAACACTTGAGAAGGAAGATCAATCCAAGAACTTGACTTCAAGCAACCAAACAGTGAATTAATAAAACTCTAAGGAGAAATCAAACAGCATCATGTTTATCTTCATCCCCTTTCTTTTTCTTTTTTTATTTTTATTCTGTTTTTTTAATTTCTATTCCTTTTAATTTTATTCATTTTTTTATTAATTCTAATTCTTTTCTTTAATTTTTCTAATTTTATTCTTTGATTTTGTGGCAAATTCAAAACTATGGAGTAGTCATGGAGATCAAAATCAAACAAACCTATGAAAATCCTTGAAAAGCCATGGATGCAATCTAGTTTGTTTTCTTTTCTTTGATTTTCTCTTTATTATTTATTGCTTGTTTGGTTTGTTTAATAATTTTCTCGTGATATAAATTGCATTAGTGGGATCATAATAAAATCTCTAGTGTAATTATTTTTTTTCTTTAAATTGATTAGTAAATTAGGTTTATTTGGTAAAACTTTAATTAAAATTAATGGTGGTTGTAGTAAATTTAGGTTGCATGTAAGTTAATTAGGGTTAGATATCATTGAATGCATGTTTAATGTAGTTTTGTTTTTGTTTTTTTTTTATCTTTTATATAGTTTAGTTTATTATTTTCATGTTTTCATTTTATTTTTATGATTTATATGTATTAATTAATTGTTTGTTTAATTTTTTATGTTTAAATATTTAATTTGATTTGTTAATTTTTATGACTATTATTATGTTTTGTTGTGTTTGTTTTAAAGCTCATAATATTAGGGTTAGAGGTTAAATAACTAGGCCCACTTTTATTAATTTAATAGGCTAAATTTAATTAGGTTTAGGTTTAATTAATTAAAATGCATCTTTAGGCCCATAATTTATTAGATTTTAGGTTAGAAATAATTTACACCCACCTAGTTAATTTAAACATAGGCCCACTTTAGTTTAGTTTAATTAATTAGACATAGCTCTTTAAATAAAGTCTTTTCCATTATTTGCAGAATTAAGATCATCTTAGATTTAAAATGTGTAGATTCAGGCCTATTAACTTTAAAGCCTTTTCATAATTAGTAGACTTAGGCTCATTTTTAGAATTTAAATAAATAGACCTAGGCTCACTTAATTAAAATTAAATAGGAATGAGGTCCATTAGATTTTTAGACTCACTTGTCAATTAAAATATGTAGATTTAGCCAATTTAACTAAAATAAATGTAGATTAGACTAACTTAGGGTTTATGAGATTAAATGAATGCATTATTTATATGTTCTTTGATGACTAGTTTGCCTAGAGTTGATTGTTAAAATAAGGGTTTATATGAAATTGCATGTAAATAGAGAGTAAGATAGTAATTCATAAGGTAGTACTAAATGCACATGAGACTGAAAAAAGTTGGTATTCCATATCCAGAATCATCCTGGTTGTGGTGCTAACTTTCTTTTAGAGAATCGAGTTATCACCACCATCAAATTGTTCCAATTATAACCCTAGGTGGCGATTGGAATTGTAAACTTCTTATTGGTTTCCGGCGTTGTTTTAAGATGTTTTTTTTGTAAAATTATTTTTTCTTGATTTTGATTGGTCCAGAAATAAAGTTTGAGTTATATAATGACTCTGATTAGTGATAATCATAGATTATCACTGTTTTATTCAATTTAAAAAGGATTTTGTATCCTGTATAATCACAGGAGGAAAAAAACTCACATAATCTAAAATTTCTAGGTTTACGTCCTCTATTTAAGTCTGTTGTTTTACACAGAAAAGAGAGGGAGGCTTATTGGGAGAAGAAAAATCATACACAAAAATCAATTATTATTATTATTATTATTATTTTGCAAGCAACACTTGAGAAGGAAGATCAATCCAAGAACTTGACTTCAAGCAACCAAACGGTGAATCAGTAAAACTCTGAGGAGCAATCAAACAGCATCACGTTCATCTTCATCCCTTTTTCTTTTGTTATTTTTATTCTGTTTTTTTTTAATTTCTATTCCTTTTAATTTTATCCATTCTTTTTTTATTTCTTCTAATTCTTTTCTATAATTTTTCTTATTTTATTCTTTGATTTTGTGGGAGATTCAAAACTATGGAGTAGTCATGGAGACCAAAATCAAACAAACCTACGAAAATCTTTGAAAAGCCATGGATGCAATCTAGTTTGTTTTCTTTTATTTGATTTTCTCTTTATTATTTACTACTTGTTTGGTTTGTTTAATAATTTTCTTGTGATATAAATTGTAATAACCCCATTAGTGAGATCATAATAAAATCTTTAGTGTAATTATTGTTTTTCTTTAAGTTGAGTAGTAAATTAAGTTTATTTAGTAAAACTTTAATTAAAACTAATGGTGGTTGTAGTAAATTTAGGTTGCAAGTAATTTAATTAGGGTTAGATATCATTGAATGCATGTTTAATGTAGTTTTTTTTTTATGTTTTATTTAGTTTAGTTTATTATTTTCATGTTTTTATTTTATTTTTATGATTTATATGTTTTAATTAATTGTTTGTTTAATTTTTTATATTTAAATATTTAATTTGATTTGTTAATTTTTATGACTATTATTATGTTTTGTTGTGTTTGCTTTAAAGCTCATAATATTAGGGTTATAGGTTAAATAACTAGGCCCACTTTTATTCATTTAATAGACTTAATTTAATTAGGTTTAGGTTTAATTAATTAAAATGCATCTTCAAGCCCATAATTTATTATATTTTAGGTTAGAAATAATTTAGGCCCACCTAGTTATTTTAGACATAGGCCCACTTTAGTTTAATTTCATTAATTAGACATAGCTCATTAAATAAAATCTTTTCCATAATTTGTAGAATTAAGATCATCTTAGATTTAAGACGAGTGGATTCAGGCCCACTAACTTTAAAGCCTTTTCATAACTAGTAGACTTAGGCTCACTTTTAGAATTTAAATAAATAGACATGGGCTCACTTAATTAAAATTAAATAGGAATGAGGTCCAGTAGCTTTTTAGGCTCACTTGTAAATTAAAATATGTAGGTATAGCCCATTTAATTAAAATCAATGTAGATTAGACTAAATTAGGGATTATGAGCTTAAATGAATGCATTGTTTATATGTTCTTTCATGACTAGTTTGCCTGGAGTTGATTGTTAAAATAAGGGTTTATATGAAATTGCATGTAAATAGAGAGTAAGATAGTAATTCAATTTAAACTGACTCTGATCAGTGATAATCATAGATTATCGTTGTTTTATTCAATTTAAAAAGGATTGTCTCTTATGATTATCAAATCACAGGAGGAAAACAACTCACATAACCTAAAATTTCTAGGTTTACGTGCTCTATTTAAGTGTCCTGTTTTACTCAGAAAAGAGAGGGAGGCTTCTAGGGAGAAGAAAAATCATACAGAAAAATCAATTATTTTCTTTTTTTGCAAGCAGCACTTGAGAAGGAAGATCAATCCAAGAACTTGACTTCAAGCAACCAAACGGTGAATTAATAAAACTCTGAGGAGAAATCAAACAGTATCACGTTCATCTTCATCCTCTTTCTTTTTCTTTTGTTATTTTTATTATGTTTTTTAATTTCTATTCCTTTTAATTTTATTAATTATTTTCTTATTTATTCTAATTCTTTTCTTTAACTTTTCTTATTTTTTTTCTTTGATTTTGTGGGAGATTAAAACTATGGAGTAGTCATGGAGACCAAAATCAAACAAACCTACAAAAATCCTTGAAAAGCCATGGATGCAATCTAGTTTGTTTTCTTTTATTTGAGAATCGAGTTATCACCATTATCGAATTGTCCCAGTTATTACCCTGGGTGGCGATCAGAAATCCACAATTCCGATCGGAATTGCACACTTCAGATTGATTTCCAGGCATTGTTTTAAGCAGTTTTAATTTTCTAAAATTAATTTTTCATGATTTTGATTGGTCCAAAAATAAAACTAGAGTTATATAATGACTCTAATTACAAATAATCATTGATTATTGTTTTTTTATTGAATTTAAAAGGGATGAGGAAAACAACTCATGTAACCTAAAATTTCTAGGTTTACGTCCTCTATTTACGTGTGTTGTTGTACACAGAAAAGAGAGAGAGGCTTTTTGGGAGAAGAAAAATCATACAGAAAAATCAATTATTTCCTTTTTTGCAAGCAACACTTAAGAAGGAAGACCAATCCAAGAACTTGACTTCAAGCAACCAAACGGTGAATTAATAAAACTCTAAGGAGAAATCAAACAGCATCACGTTCATCTTCATTACCTTTCTTTTTCTATTGTTATTTTCATTTTGTTTTTAATTTCTATTCCTTTTAATTTTATTCATTCTTTTCTTATTTATCTAATTCTTTTCTTTAATTTTTCTTATTTTATTCTTTGATTTTGTAAGAGATTCAAAACTATGGAGTAGTCACGGAGAAAAAAATCGAAAAAACCTACGAAAATCCTTGAAAAGCCATGGATGCAATCTAGTTTGTTTTCTTTTCTTTGATTTTCTCTTTATTATTTACTACTTGTTTGGTTTGTTTAATAATTTTCTTGTGATATAAATTGTAATAACCCCATAGTGGGATCATAATAAAATCTTTAGTGTAATTATTGTTTTTCTTTAAATTGTGTAGTAAATTAGGTTTATTTGGTAAAACTTTAATTAAAATTAATGGTGGTTGTAGTAAATTTAGGTTGCAAGTAATTTAATTAGGTTTAGATATCATTGAATGCAAGTTTAATGTAGTTTTGTTTATTTTTTACCTTTTATATAGTTTAATTTATTATTTTCATATTTTTATTTTGTTTTTATGATTTATATGTTTTAATTAATTGTTTGTCTAATTTTTTATGTTTAAATATTTAATTTCATTTGTTAATTTTTATGACTATTATTATGTTTTGTTGTGTTTGTTTTAAAGCTCATAATATTAGGGTTATAGGTTAAATAACTAGGCCCACTTTTATTCATTTAATAGGCTTAATTTAATTAGGTTTAGGTTTAATTAATTAATATGCATAATAGGCCCATAATTTAGTAGATTTTAGGTTCGAAATAATTTAGGCCCACCTAGTTAATTTAGACATAGGCCCACTTTACTTTAATTTCATTAATTAGACATAGCTCAATAAATACAATCTTTTCCTTAATTTGTAGAATTAAGATCATTTTAGATTCAGGCCCATTAACTTTAAAGCCTTTTCTTAATTCGTAGATTTAGGCTCATTTTTAGAATTTAAATAAGTAGACATAGGCTTACTTAATTAAAATTAAATAGGAATGAGGTCCATTAGCTTTTTAGGCTCACTTGTAAATTATAATATGTAGATTTAGCCCATTTAATTAAAACCTATGTAGATTAGACTAACTTAGGGATTATGAGCTTAAATGAATGCATTATTTGTATGTTTTTTCTTGACTAGTTTGCCAGGAGTTCATTGTTAAAATAAAGGTTTATATGAAATTGCATGCAAATAGAGAGTAACATAGTAATTCATGAGGTAGTTCTAAATGAACATGAGAGAGAAAGAAGTTGGTATTCCGTATCCCGAATCTTCCTGGTTGTGGTGCTAACTTTCTTTTAGAGAATCGAGTTATCACCATTATCGAATTGTCCCAGTTATTACCCTGGGTGGCGATTGGAAATGCACAATTCCGATTGATTTCCAAGCGTTGTTTTAAGCAGTTTTAATTTTCTAAAATTAATTTTTCTTGATTTTGATTGGTCCAAAAATAAAACTATAGTTATATAATGACTCTGATTACAAATAATCATTGATTATCGCTGTTTTATTCAATTTAAAAGCGATGAGGAAAAAAACTCACGTAACCTAAAATTTCTAGGTTTATGTCCTCTATTTAAGTGTGTTGTTGTACACAGAAAAGAGAGGGAGGCTTTTTGGGAGAAGAAAAATCATACAGAAAAATCAATTTTTTCTTTTTTTGCAAGCAACACTTAAGAAGGAAGACCAATCCAAGAACTTGACTTCAAGCAACCAAACGGTGAATTAATAAAACTTTGAGGAGAAATCAAACAGCATCACGTTCATCTTCATCCCTTTTCTTTTTCTATTGTTATATTTATTCTGTTTTTTAATTTCTATTCCTTTAAATTTTATTCATTCTTTTCTTATTTATCTAATTCTTTTCTTTAATTTTCTTATTTTATTCTTTGATTTTGTAAGAGATTCAAAACTATGGAGTAGTCACGGAGAAAAAAATCGAAAAAACCTACGAAAATCCTTGAAAAGCCATGGATGCAATCTAGTTTGTTTTCTTTTTTTTTTCTCTTTATTATTTACGACTTGTTTGGTTTTTTTAATAATTTTCTTGTGATAAAAATTGTAATAACCCCATTAGTGGGATCATAATAAAATCTTTAGTGTAATTATTGTTTTTCTTTAAATTGAGTAGTAAATTAGGTTTATTTGGTAAAAATTTAATTAAAATTAATGGTGGTTGTAGTAAATTTAGGTTGCAAGTAATTTAATTAGGTTTAGATATCATTGAATGCATGTTTAATGTAGTTTTGTTTATTTTTTACGTTTTATATAGTTTAGTTTATTATTTTCATATTTTTATTTTGTTTTTATGATTTATATGTTTTAATTAATTGTTTGTTTAATTTTTTATGTTTAAATATTTAATTTGATTTGTTAATTTTTATGACTATTATTATGTTTTGTTGTGTTTGTTTTAAAGCTCATAATATTAGGGTTATAGGTTAAATAACTAGGCCCACTTTTATTCATTTAATAGGCTTCATTTAATTAGGTTTAGGTTTAATTAATTAATATGCATAATAGGCCCATAATTTAGTAGATTTTAGGTTAGAAATAATTTAGGCCCACCTAGTTAATTTAGACATAGGCCCACTTTACTTTAATTTCATTAATTAGACATAGCTCAATAAATACAATCTTTTCCATAATTTGTAGAATTAGGATCATCTTAGATTTAAAACATGTAGATTCAGGCCCATTAACTTTAAAGCCTTTTCATAATTCGTAGATTTAGGCTCATTTTTAGAATTTAAATAAGTAGACATAGGCTCACTTAATTAAAATTAAATAGGAATGAGGTCCATTAGCTTTTTAGGCTCACTTGTAAATTATAATATGTAGATTTAGCCCATTTAATTAAAACCTATGTAGATTAGACTAACTTAGGGATTATGAGCTTAAATGATTGCATTATTTATATGTTTTTTCTTGACTAGTTTGCCAAGAGTTCATTGTTAAAATAAGGGTTTATATGAAATTGCATGCAAATAGAGAGTAAGATAGTAATTCATAAGGTAGTTTTAAATGAACATAAGACTGAAAGAAGTTGGTATTCCGTATCTAGAATCTTCCTGGTTGTGGTGCTAACTTTCTTTTAGAGAATCAAGTTATCACCACCATTGAATTGTCGCAGTTATTACCCAGGGTGGCGATAAAAAATGCACAATTCCGATCGGACTTGCACACTTCCGATCAGTTTCCGGCATTGTTTTAAGCAGTTTTAATTTTCTAAATTTTCATTTTTCTTGATTTTGATTGGTCCAAAAATAAAATTAGAGTTATATAATGACTTTGATTAGTGATAATCATAGATTATCGCTGTTTTATTTAACTTAAAAAGGATTTTGTCTCATGTGATTTGATAATCACCAGAGGAAAACAACTCACGTAACCTAAAATTTCTAGGTGTACGTCCTCTATTTAAGTGTGTTGTTTTACACAAAAAAGAGAGGGTGGCTTTTTAGGAGAAGCAGAATTATGCTAAAAAAATCAATTTTTTTCTTTTTTTGCAAGAAACACTTGAGAAGGAAGATCAAACCAAGAACTTGACATCAAGCAACGAAACGATGAATTAATAAAACTCAAAGGAGAAATCAAATAGCATCACGTTCATCTTCATCCCCTTTCTTTTTCTTTTGTTATTTTTATTCTGTTTTTTAATTTCTATTCCTTTTAATTTTATTCATTTTTATTTATTTATTCTAATTATTTTCTTTAATTTTTCTTATTTTATTCTTTGATTTTGTGGGAGATTCAAAACTATCGAGTAGTCATGGAGATCAAAATCGAATATACCTATGAAAATCCTTGAAAAGCCATGGATGCAATCTAGTTTGTTTCTTTTATTTGACTTTTTATTTATTATTTACTGCTTGTTTGGATTGTTTAATAATTTTCTTGTGATATAAATTGTATTAACCCCATTAGTGGGATCATAATAAAATCTTTAGTGTAATTATTGTTTTTCTTTAAATTGATTAGTAAATTAGGTTTATTTGATAAAACTTTAGTTAAAATTAATGGTGGTTGTAGTAAATTTAGGTTGCATGTAATTTAATTAGGGTTAGATATCATTGAATGCATGCGCAATGTAGTTTTGTTTATTTTTTATGTTTTATATAGTTTAGTTTATTATTTTCATGTCTTTATTTTATTTTTATGATTCATATGTTTTAATTAATTGTTTGTTTAATTTTTTATGTTTAAATATTTAATTTGATTTGTTAATTTTTATGACTATTCTTATGTTTTGTTGTGTTTGTTTTAAAGCTCATAATATTAGGGTTATAGGTTAAATAACTAGGCCCACTTTTATTCATTTAATAGGCTTAATGTAATTAGGTTTAGGTTTAATTAATTAAAATGCATCTTTAGGCCCATAATTGATTAGATTTTAGGTTAGAAATAATTTAGGCCCACCCAGTTAATTGTGGCATAGGCCCACTTTAGTTTAATTTAATTAATTAGACATAGCTCTTTAAATAAAGTCTTTTCCATAATTTGTAGAATTAAGATCATCTTAGATTTAAAACGTGTAGATTCAGACCCATTAACTTTAAAGCCTTTTCATAATTTGTAGACTTAGTCTCATTTTTAGAATTTAAATAAATAGACATAGGCTCACTTAATTAAAATTAAATAGGAATGAGGTCCATTAGCTTTTTAGGCTCACTTGTAAATTAAAAAATGTAGATTTAGCCCATTTAATTAAAATCAATGTAGATTAGACTAACTTAGGGATTATGAGCTTAATTGAATGCATTATTTATATGTTCTTTCATGGCTAGTTTGCTTGGAGTTCATTGTTAAAATAAGGGTTTATATGAAATTGCATGTAAATGGAGAGTAAGATAGTAATTCATAAGGTAGTTCTAAATGAACATGAGACTGAAAGAAGTTGGTATTCCATATCTAGAATCTTCCTAGTTGTGGTGCTTGCTTTCTTTTAGAGAATCGATTTATCACCACCATCGAATTGTCCCAGTTATTATCCTGGGTGGTGACTCCTCATCTCCACGCTATGTCTTTGTGATATAGTAGTGTGTTCCTTTGAGCCCTGAGCTCAAACAGTGTCGCGGTTGCAGTAAACTTGGATGCACGTTAAACCCTGTTATCTATAAGATGTATATATAGAGATAGAGATCTCATCTAAGGTTTTTCAAACCACTTACTTACGAAAATCATTTTAGTAAGATTAAACTTAATCTTCCTTTTGTACTTTAATTTTAATTCGAAAATTTGAATTATTTCCTATTTATATAGATAACTCTTATTTTAAATAAATTAGGAAATAAATAAATAAATATAAATATAAATATATTTATTTATTCATTTATTCATTTATTTATTTATTCTTTTAGAGAGATTATCATTAGGTTAATTAACCCAAATTTGCTTTGGGCCTGTTCTAAGTGTGTGACCTTTTAGGTTCACATAGCATTGGCAATGAGCCTAAAATTCCCATTTTAGCCCAGAAGTCATAAGTAACCTCTAGAAAGACATTATGATTACCCAAGTTATGTGAAGGCCGATAATTTGACATAACCTAATACACATTGTGTATTATAATCCTTTTATCACATGGTATCTGATGGGCGAAATCTGCAAGTGCATCATACAAGTAGTAATAAAAGAGATATCATTCCCATGAGGATAGTGTTAATTACGGATGTACTCTCAATGAAAAAAACTAGTAAATTAAATCTAAAACAATATAAAATTTTCTCACGAAATCTATATGATTAAAGACGTTAGGGTTTAAATCCCCTAGCTCAATTTAATTCAAAAGATAATAAACTTTTGATTATTATGAATAACATTTCATTTCTGAAGCATCTTTAGTATTGTGATGTCTCTCTCAAGTACTCTCACAATTAATCAATTATGTTAATTACTTGATTATCTAGCTCTCACTAGTAGAAATAACTAATCATAACAAATTTATTTAAGCAATCTTCTATGGAATATTAATATTGAACTATCTCTCGACAAAGTTAATTTGAATTAACAAATTGTTATTACTTTTCTCACTAGAATCAATCTCTCGATATAATCATAGTTTCTAGTTCAATTCAAAGGGTAGGTAAGCCAATGATAGGCATTAGGTCCAATAACTCTCATGAAATGCATATTCTTTTATTTAGAATTTATTTGATTAAGTTCATGTTGAGTTGAGTTCATTAAAACCCTAACTAACCTACTTAGTTACTCATAAAAATTAGAGAAAAACAACAAGAGATGAAGAATGATAACATATTCATAATTAAATAAATAAAGAGTAAAAGAATAGAAAAAGAAAAACTCTTTTTATTTAGCTTCCTTAATATTGTCTTTAATCATCAACTCTTGTTCCTCATTCCAATAGCTTGAGTTGAAAATTAAAATTAAAATTAAAGGAAAATAATTCTTGTGTAAAAGAAACAAAAGAGTGTTGTTCTACGAAGTAGCAGCCCTCTCTTTAATGTATATGTCTGAAAAATAAAACTTCTCTATTTATATTGTTTTTCAAAAAACCCTAAAGAAAACTTTCCAAAATAGCAGCTCTGACAAACACTGCTGTGTCGCCCAAGTGACATGGCTGTGTCACGTACTCTTTATCCGGAATGCAGCCCTTAAACACAATTATGTCTCTTATATGACATGGCTGTGTCTGAACAGTCTTCAGCAGTTCTTTAAATTCTCAAATTAGGCATGGCTGTGTCTGTAAAGTGACACAGTTGTGTCACTACAAACTACTACAGGTCTTCAAAATAGTAGACGGACACAGTTGTGTCTGTAATATGACACGGTTGTGTCACTTCTCAGCTTTTCAAATTCTTTGCTTTCTTGCCCTCTTTTGCGGCCGAATTTGCTCCTAGCTTTAAGCTCTCATTGCGTCATTCCCAAAATAAGTTCCATGCAATATGGAATCTACAAAATCAATACAAAAGCAATGTAAAAAGTATAATTATGAACTTAAAATGCATTAAAAGACAAATCTAATATTATTTAAATTATAATGCATTTTATAAGTAAAATATGCTTTTAAACGATAAAAACCTATAATTCTAATAATGAAATGCAATTATATAGAGCTTAAAATATTTCATTTTTAGCACTTATCAACTCCCCCACACTTGAGCTTTTGCTTATCCTCAAGCAAACCTCATTCATATAATGAATAAAACTCATTAGCTAGCTTCACTTAAACAACCACTCTAATCTCCCATGACTACAAAACTCAATAATCCAAAAACTAAAAAAATAAATCGAGGTCAAGGATATAAAAATTACCGTGTGAAGAGCAAAATTTCACATTGAATTCATGAAAATAAATTATTGCTTTTGGAGAAAAATGAAAGCAAGGAAAGGTCATTCTAGTTTCTAGCTAGTCGCATTCTCAACATGCAAGGTTCCTTTTTATGTTTTTATTTAATTGCTTATAAAGGTTTCCCAATTACAATGATCCCGCCACTTTTCTCGCATTACTCACTCTGGATACCTTTACCTTTGGATACTCATACTCATATTAGAGCATTGGAGTAGATAGAGCTTAAGAAATATAAAACACTTCAAAGCAAGCTCTAAGCAATTTATTGAGTGAGTGTGTTTTACGCTCTATCTTGCTTTATTAATTTTTTTTATTTGGTCACAAAACATACAAGAATCTACCAACATTAACTAGACTTAATCTTTACTTACAATCATCTTTCTACGACATTAAGAATTTAAGTTCAATCACTCAATAAGAAAGTAAGCATTAAGTTCATTAAAGTTCAAAAATCCTTAACTGTAATTTATTCCTCTAGCTTAACAAATTAAAAATAAAGCATTAATAGGAGAATATTATACTTTCTCAAGGAAGAAATCACATAATGAACCTTACTCACCACATGAATGAGTTACAAATTCTCAAGTGTTATGCAAATGAATCCTAAAAGAAAATATGATCTATATGCTAAAGAGAAAATTTAAAAGTAAAAATAAAATGAAATACTAAATATGCATGAAATGCATGGTTCCCTTTTTATGCAACTAATTAAATGCAAAAGTTCCAAATACAAAAGAAAATAAACATAAACTAAAATACAAAAAGAAATTAACTCCCCTCTAATAAGATGCGTTTGATGGAGGTGAAGATAAAACAAAGACACCCGTAGCTTTGATAGCTTTCCTTAACTTCTTTAATTGTTATGTTTGATATTTGACAGTTTTCTGAAATTCCAAGTGTGCTTCATATAAATTTGTATTGATACTTAGCTCCATCCTCTCCAAATGATCTTAGAATTTTTCCTAATTAAAGGTCTCTTCCTCCGGTTTCTTCCTCTCAACCCATTCTTCATTGCTACTTGCTTCTTCACTCTCTTAATCCTTTGAAGATGAAGAATTCTTTTGCCTCAATGCATATTGGCACAATTGGTAGTAACTCCTAGAGTTTGGCTCTTGCAATGTCATCCAATCTATTATGACTTCAGCTTTGATATGGGTATTGGTATTCAGTGTCTCAATTTTGTATATTCCAAAACTGCATGTGTCTAAATCTCTACTTGTAAAGTACATTACCAATCCCGTGACTATGTGCCCTATTGATATAGTCACCTTTTTTTATTGCACTACATGACCCAAAGTTTGGAAAACAAAGTGTATACTCGAAACTCAAGTGTTAGAATATAAGCACCATAACATGAATAATTCACTCATAGTTACCCTAGAACTATCATGTCTTTCAAAAATATTATATACCATGAATTTATGCATCATTAGTAATGAATGATCTTGAATGAATCCACTAGGCATACCTTCTTCACCAAAAGTCTCATTATTTGTAATTACCTTCCAAAATCCTTTAGCATTAAAATCATTAGGAGGATTGACATATCCCCCCTCAAGAAATCCAAATATTTTGGACATGATAGCATGATCAAATCTATATTCCTTACTAAAGAATCTACATGAATAAATTTGTTCATTTTTGTCTATTATTTTGAATGTAGTGTAGAATTCAATTGTAAGCTCATAGAATGTATCATATTTTAAAGTAACAAAATTTGTCCATCCTATTTGATCACACCAAAGTTGAATATCTTCTTTAAGTCCGACATCATAAAGCACATCATAGTAAAAAAATCTCGGAAGTTTAAACTCATGCTTTCAAAGAGAAAGAAAATGTTCACCTTCTTCTTCTGAATGGATGGGAAAGAAAGCATGAAATCTTGTTGTCAAATCATGTATTCTTGCCCTTCTTTGAATGTTCTTCTCACCACTCATTGCTAACTTGCTCCTCTTCTCAAAAGACATGTTAGAAATTTAGAAAATATTCTTAGAGCAAATAAATGAAATAAAGCACTTAAAAATAATAATATGAATGCTTTCTCTTTGCAGGATTTTAGAGATATATATATACCATTAAACCCTGGGGATTCCTAAAATCTCAAAGAAAGGAAATAAAAATAGAAATAAAAACCCTAATTTGAAAGAGGAAAATTAAATTGTCAAATAAAATTCCTGTTTACTTTATATTAAAAAGGAAATTATTCCTAATTAAATTACTTAGGAAATATATAAACCTCCTATAATTAGGAAAATTAAAATATTTTTTTAGATTTTTTAAAATTTTATTAAAAATTTATTGAAAATAAATCCCACCCCACACTTAGAACCAACATTGTCCTCAATGTTGTGAGATTAGAGGGAAAATGGCTAATAAAAATCAAGTTTTAAAGAAATCGATTGAGTGTGTGCAATGTACAGGTGACATGGCTATGTCACTTTGAGTGACACAGCTGTGTCTGAGCTCGATTCTACAGGTTTAGAATGTGACACAGCTGTGTCAAATTTAGACACAGCTGTGTCAGATCTGTAGAATTCTGCTGCAGTATTGGCAAAAGCCATTTTTACCTAATAGCCATTTTATGCATTCATTTCAATAATGCTCACAACTCAATATTAACATGTTCATATAGTACCAACTTGATTCGACCAAAAATAATATCATTTTGTAAAATTGATAGGCCTAACGCATATCAAATCACATTCATATTTTGGCATTCAACACAAAATATAAATAGAACGTGATTAAGCACACAAACAACTAAAATTGAAATTTAAAATTATCCTTATAAACCAAACATAGCTAGCAAACATAGAACCAAAATATTAAAGCAAACATTCAATATCCTAAACAACTTAACTTCAAAATACCAAAGTACTTGAAACTTAAATCTTAAAACTAATAAAGAGTTCATGCAATTATAGGAAAACATCATTTTCTTCGATCATCCATCACTCGGGAGGTGTGGAAGGGTCTTATGGAAGCTCGAAGCCTTGACTATGGAAATACGCCATGAGGTTTCGATTAAGTGCCTTAACCTCATTTGTCAAACTCTCCATATTGACGTCTAGTGCGCCTACTTGCATCTCCAAATTGTCTGTCACGACTCGAACCGAAGGTACGTGACCGGCACTAGGGAATGGGGATACATAAAGTAACCGAAACCCATAGTAAGCCTTAAAAAATTTTCGCGAAATAAAAACAATACACCTAACAATAAAACAATATAAATGCACAATACCAAATACATAAAACAATATTCTTCAAATACAATAACATCTCAAGTCAGGTAAAATCAGAATACCGACAATACATGTTTTTGAATTAACTACTGCGATATCTAGAATTCAGTTACACAATATGCAAATCAAATCAACATACATAGTGCAGCCGATGAAGAACGAACCCGATGCAAACTGTGAATACTAGCAGACTGACTGTGAGGTCCTGGAAAAATAAGTTGAGGGGAATCAGACCTCACTGAGTGAATCAATTTTATAAAATGCATGCTGGTTTTAAAACCATTTGTTAAAACCCTTTTTTAAAATAAAATGGAGTAAAATAATTATAATTATTAAAATCATTTACTTTTCTCG
>CATIWK010032758.1:0-32250 GCA_949634005.1 Mallotus japonicus | reverse complement strand
TATAGTATTTTATACATATATTAAATATATTCCTTAATCTATGTGAAGAATCCTTAAACGTCAATTATTTAGGAACAGATGGAGTATATTATTAGACTTATCCATTTAGCCTCGTACTATGAGCCTGCAATGTGAAAAATTAATTTAAAAAAATTTTTAACCTCTAACCACTCACAACCAACTCTTCCTTTTCATTCCAAGCACTGTATTAAAAAATAAAAGTATTGTCTTCTTAAGTAGTGAGCAGTATAAATGTATAAGTAATCAGAAGTTGATCTGAACAACTAATAAAAAAGATAGTGCTGCTTCGCACTCTCTTCTCTTTAGATAGATGGCGAATGCTGCTTTGATATATAGTGCAGATCTTGATTCTGCTTTTTAATCTGTTTTGTTTTAACCACCATCACCAAGCTCACCTTCCTTTCCACCAACATCACCAGCATCACCACCACAATGTCCCTGCTCAAGAACCAATCCAATCTCATCTACATGGTTACCCCCCCACTGAAGACTCTTATCTTCCACCGTACTGGTTTTCTTTTATACCAGTTAAGCTACCAAGCTATCTATTTCTAGATAGCGCGGGTGCAGTGCGGGATTCACCATTTGCAGAGTTCATCACTGATGATGAACCCCTCACAGATCGAGCGAATACTCAGGTTCAAGCTTTAGCAACTCTTTAAAAATTGATGCATATATCCTTCAGTCTCAACCTACTGGCATGTGCTTTTCACTCTCCGTTTCAAGTTGTTGATGGATCTTCAGCGTTGGGACTGTCCATGTTGCGTAAAGGAGGCCTAGACATAAACGTTGCAGCTAATCATGGCTCTCCCTACCATAAAGACAGATGCAAGTTTGACACGCAACAAAATATGCATGGAAATCAACAGACAGATGGCATTAGGCCACAGGAAATGAAGATAGTTTTAGGCTTTGTCTTAGGTGATGGTCTTTATGCTGGCCCAGTAGGAGGCGTTCCTCCTCTTGCTTAAGTCCCAGTCCTATTTTGTCTCGCAAACAATCTCTTTTGGCTGAGCATCATCAACCCCTTCAAGCCTACGAGCTTCTTTTCATTTTTTCTATTAGGTCTAGATTTGTTTGGTATGTTTTATCTACTATTGATCATTATGCGGTTAGTCAGTTGTTTGAACTCACGTTTGGTGTCGGAGAGTTCACATTTGACTAACATGTGGCTCCTTTCATAGTAGCCCCAATGCCATGGACTACTTAGAAGTAGTTTCTTTTGTCACTAGTCCTTTTTAGGACCCCCTCTTTGTATCAAGAGTTTCTATCTCTATGAATGAAATCCAAATTTGTCCAAAAAAAAAAAAGTAGTGAGCAGTATCATTTATCCTTCTAATCTTTTAAAAATTTTACGATTCGCTCCGTATAAAGGATCTCTACAAAAATCAATTCTCTCTTTTTTTTTCTCTCTCTACAAAAATCAATTCTCAAAAATAATAATATATTTTTTTTATCATATTTACTCTTGTATGCTTTCATAATAATAATATGATGTTCTAATTTTCTTTGTAAATTATGGCTCAACATTGAAGCACCACATCTTACATACAGTCATATTGGGTGAATTCCTCAAAACCAAATTGGACATTGCTCATGGGCTTGACTCAAACCCAACAGCTACATCATTCACCACCCAGAAACATAATAGTCTGTTTTTGTCTGCTAATAATAGATTCAACTGAAACTCATGTGAAGACATCAATGTTGTCCATGGAACATGAAACCATTGCTACCTTGTCTGAAATTCCCAATCCTTAAGCTAGTAGTACCTTCTCTAACTTTCAGCTTCAGAATCGTATTGTATAACCCTCTCAGGTCATTCTCATCATCAACCAAAACAAACAAATGGAATCCAAAAACCAGTGTCATCATCACACACCCAATTCTCTTAATCATCGAGTCCTGCACTTCCATGACTCAGCTAAAGCAAATTCAAGCCCACATGACCATAACAGGTCTCATTGCTCACGCTTTCCCTGTAAGCCGTGTGTTAGCTTTTTGTGCTCTAGCTGACACTGGTGATATAAAGCACGCCCATTTATTATTTGCTCAAATTGAATACCCAAATACTTACATGTGGAATACAATGATCAGAGGTTTCTCTTATGCCAAAATGCCTGTTATGGGTCTATCTTTCTTTTGCCAAATGGTTCGAGAACATGTTGAAACTGACACTAGAAGCTTTGTTTTCGCGCTGAAAGCTTGTGAGCAGTTTTCGAGAGTTTTGGAAGGGAAATCAGTTCATTGTGCAATTTGGAAAATGGGTTTTGCGTCTGCTTTGTTGGTTCAAAATGGATTGATTCATTTTTACAGTGTGTGTGGTTGTTTGGTTTTAGCTCATAAAGTGTTTGATGAAATTTCTGCAAGGGATGTTGTTTCTTGGACTTCAATGATTGATGGTTATTCTGCTAATAATTTTTATGATGAAGCTCTCAAGCTTTTTGATTTCATGTTGTTGAGTGATGTTGAGCCAAATGAAGTTACTATGATTTCAGTACTTTCAGCTTGCTCTCAGAAAGGGGATTTAAGTTTGGGGAAAAGCATCCATGAATATGTAAGAAGGAAGAATGTGAAACGTAGCCCAAATTTAATGAATGCAATTTTGGATGTGTACGTGAAATGCGGTTGTTTGGCTGCAGCTAGAGAGATTTTTGACATCATGGGAATTAAGGATGTGTTCTCCTGGACTACCATGGTTTATGGATATGCTAAAAGTGGCGAACTAGAATTAGCAAGAAAATTGTTTAATGACATGCCAGAGAGAAATGTGGTTTCTTGGAATGCCATGATTGCTGGCTACTCTCAAAATAATCGACCAAAGGAAGCTATAGAATTATTTCATGATATGGTGGAGGAGGGTTTGATCCCAATCGAAAATACTTTGGTGTGTGCGCTTTCTGCTTGTGGTCAACTGGGGTGTTTGGAATTGGGTCAGCGGATACATCTCGACCACATTGAGGGAAAACACAAAGAAACTAGTGTGATTATAGCAAATGCATTAATAGACATGTATGCTAAATGTGGACTAATAGATGCTGCAGCTAAAGTTTTTAATGGCATGCCTGAGAAAGATTTGGTTTCTTGGAATTCCATGATTGTTGCATATGCTAGTCATGGGCACGCTAAACAAGCTTTTATTGTGTTCGAGCGAATGGTAAGTACAGGACTTGAGCCGGATGACATTACATTTGTGGGTGTCTTGTCAGCTTGCAGTCATGGTGGACTAGTCACTGAAGGCAGAGAATATTTCCAAGATATGGAAGGAAAATTTGCTGTCAAGCCCAAGGGAGAACACTATGCTTGTATGATTGATTTACTTGGTCGGGTTGGGCTCTTAGAAGATGCTTCTGAGTTAATAACCAAGATGCCAATGCAGCCAAGTGAAGCTGCTTGGGGTGCTCTTCTCAATGCTTGTAAGATGCATGGAAATCTTGAACTGGCTAAGCTTGCTGCTCAGAAACTTCTGGTATTGGATCCAGAAGATAGCGGCATTTATGTTTCACTAGCAACAACTTGCGCCAATAATAGAAGATGGGGAGATGTGAGGACCGTTAGGACCATGATGAGGAAGAGACAGGTTAAGAAGATTCCTGGGCATAGCTTGATGGAGGTTGAGGGTGAATTTCATGAATTTTTGGCTAGTGACAGATCACACCCACAATCTGAAGAGATCTATAAAGCATTGGATGGAATATACTTGTTATCGAAATTAGAAAACTTTACCAAAGACTTCCCAATCGATATACTTTTTTTTCACATGATTCCGCAACCATAAGAATTTAGAAGTTGAGCAATTTTGCTAGTTACAGAAACATAATTGGAGTAAAGATTAAATTGTAAACCTTGTAGCACGTTTTCATTACTGTGACAAAAAAAAATGCCTGGAATCAATCAATCAAAGAGCTACTTGACATGATTTGACTTGTGCTTTTAATTGAAACAAGGGAAACATATGAGAATGGTGCAAAAAGAAAAAGATGACGGAATTTAAGGACCACGAGCAGGTGCAAAACAGAAACAGCTGGCTGCTTGGTCTTCAGGGATCATTCCTCCTCCCTTGCTTGTATCAATGGCTTCTAACATTCTCACCACATCAGTCATTTCAGGACGTTTTTCTGCATTTGCATCCCAGCATTTTCGCATAATATTTGCTAGAGAACTTGGGCAACATCTGGGGATCTCTGGTCGTAAATTCTATAAACAAAATCATAGAGCATTAAATAATTAATATGACTAAACTTCAACAATATGTAAACGAAACACATTTTTAGTATCCTGAATAAGCAGAGGTACTTCATAGCTGTAGTTTTGCAAATATAAACGTCATCCTATTGTAGGCATATAAAAAAACATGTTTGCTGCATGTGAACTGACCTGTCGAACAACAGCAGAGGACACATCAGCGAAGCTAAGATCAGGGTAAGGCATATCACAGCAATAAATCTCCCATAAGCATATTCCAAAGCTATAGACATCACATCTTCTATTATACGGTTTGCCATCTAAAACCTGCATAAAGTTTCTTGTCAGAATGCAATCAATAATTCAGATATAGAAATTCAACTGCATTTCACTCTTCTGATAATTACTAATTCACCAATGATAGCAAGTGTATGGACCAGCATTATGTCCCATAGAAGATTAACTTTACCAGCATGTTGAAACCTCTCACTCAGAATTTCTATTTCCACTTAGTTTTTCCCTTCATTACTTTTGATAGAAAGATGGTTTATAAACTATTTCTACAATTATCAAATACTCTGAAGGCATGAATACCTCTGGGGCCATGTATCCAAGGGTACCCGTTTCACCAGTCATGTCTCTTGGATTCTGAGCTTCAACACGGGCAACGCCGAAATCAGCAATTTTAAGAGTTCTGTGAGCATCCAGTAACATGTTTTCTGTTTTAACATCACGATGTACAATTTTCTGTGAATGTAGATAGCTAAGTCTGCATACAAGTACAAGCAGTAGAATTGTGATCAATAATTTATTTACACAAATTTTTCCAGCAATAGAAAAAACAAAACTAAAGCTCACCCTCTTGCAAGATCCAAAGCAAGTTGAATCACAATCTTAAAAGCAAGTTTCTTTCGTCGATTCCTTATCAAAAATTGTTTCAGTGTTCCACCAGCGAGATACTCAACAACCACACAACAAGCTCTAGAAGGGAGGGAACTTTGTTCGTCAGATGGGTTTTTTGAAGGAATCTTCAGATTTGATGTTCCCATTGATGCTCCAACAAACTGTTGAAAAATTGAAACAACAGGGATTAAAAATAAATAAAAGAAATTTAAGCCTTTATAAAAGGCAAGATGGCAGGGAATGTGCATGTCCGAACCCAGAAAACTTCCTTCTGTATGTTAAAACCGTTTAGGCAGTTGAAAATGCGAAATCTAAACATTTGTGTATAATGAAGTGAATAAAAGCTTAAGTATGAGTTTATACTCTTGTGACATTAGGATGGTCAAGCTTGTGCCAAACAGCAACCTCCTGCCGAAATGATGCCCGCAAAGCAGCAGTTTCAGCAGTTGTGGCAATACCATCCTCACCCCAGTCCAATACCTTGACTACAATATTCAACATCACAATATGGTAAGCAGTCAATAAAAATAAATACATCCCAAACAAGTATATGTCAATCCTAATGCCAATATCCTGAGATTATATTCAAGAGTCATTTATTGTTAATTTCAAAAATTGCAATGTCTAATGATTAAAAACCAAGATTTTATACTGACTGCTAAGATCAGGAAGATCACAATACATAATTCAACTCTTTGCATAGAAGAAATTGCCACCTCTATATCCCACCATTAATCTGCTCAACTTGAACTATGATAACTCAAGTTGCTCATCTGATGGAGCTATTTCATCTTCTCAATTTAGACCAGATTGTAATGAATGATTTAAAAAAAAAATTATAAAATTCTGGTGTTGGCTCCCAACAAGCGGATGAAAATCCAAAATAATAAACTGAGTCCTAAAAGCACAGGAAAAAAGAAAAGGTAAAAACAAACAAAGCAGAGGAAAAGAGAAAGCAATCACCTGCAACATCTTGATTATCATAAGTGCCACGATAAATAGTTCCATAAGTTCCATGGGCAACAACATGCCTTATATCCAACTTAGACAAATCTATCTCCCATTCCTCTTTTGGCCTCTGGTTCTCAATATTCCTCGACCAAACTTTGCTAAGGTGCTTTTCCAGCTGCAAATCCAAGCTCTTAAGATCGATTCTATCAGCGCGAAAAATCATATCTTTGCTACTAACACTTCCTGTACCTTTCACCTTTGCACTGACACCACCATCTGGTGGGTTGTCAGCTTTCTTCTCTGCCATCATATCACCCACGTCCTCACTTGGTCTTGAGTCCATTACATATATAAATATTCGAATACAACTGAACAACCTTAACCCAGGAAGCAATCAAATCCCAACAAAAACTGGAAACAACCTACTTGTTTTCTTATCCTAGAAGGACTTCACTGTCTTCAACTTCAAAAATAAAACTCCATATAAAAAAAAAAAAAAAAAAAAAAAAACAGCAATTCTCAATCAGCAAGCAAAAACTCACCAAAAACAAAAAAAAAAGCTCACGTGAAATCAAATTACCAAACAGAAACTATACTGAAAAATTCTGATCAAATAGAAACAAAGATGTATTCACCAACCCAGACTACTATTCCAAATTCCCTCCAATATTGACCTTATAACTTGAAAAAAAATTAGTTATTTGTAAAATAGATTGCCCACCAATCACAAAAAGAGTAAGCAATATATTTTCCTCTATATTGCCTGAAAAAATTGACCTTTATGCTAGAATTATAAAGAAAAAAATTCCCTATCAACAACTGTATATTTTTTATTTTATTTCATCAACTAATTTAATAATAAATAAAAGCAATAAAAACAAAAAGTAAACCCTAAGAAAACGACCCAATTCCCACCATTATCCAAGCAAAAGACCAATGACCCAAAAATATTAAAAATTCAAAACAAACCCTTTGAGCACAATCAAACAAATTCAAGGTTTAAAAAAAACACCCACAAAAACCCAACTCTCACCTCCCTCTCAAACCCCAAAAGAAACGAGTTTCGATTCGTTTCGAGAGAGAGACGAGAGACGAGAAAGTTGACTTTGAGTGCTATAAAAACGAACAACAACAAAGTCAGTAGTGACTCAACGATGATTTCATCTTCATCAATCTCTATATCTCTTTTTTTTTTTTTTCGCTTTACTGCTCCATTCGATTGATACGGCGATAAAGCTAAGATCTTTGCGGCCAAACACACAATACCCAATTGCTTAATTTGGGATTTTTTTCAAAAAAAAAAAAGGAAAAAAACACCAAACAGAGAACAGCGCAAAGAGAAGGAGAGAAAAAGAGATGCTTATGCCTAAAATAAGGACTGCTTCAAAATCTTGATATTGAAAAAGGATATTGCTTTTTTGTTTGATTGGGCATCATAAATGGAAGGAATTTCTTTAGGGAAAAAAAAAGCACCATCCATTAGCCAACCCAACCACTCTACCATCAAAAGTACAATACAAAATCTTGAAAGTACATACCATAAAAATTCACTTCTATTCTTAACTAATTTACCTGTATTTTTTAATGGTCACATTTGCCCCTGTATTTTTATTTTTTAGACAAATTGGTGTTAATAAATATTAAAAGATTCATTATTCAACTTCATCGTTCAGTTTTTTTAAGAAAAAACCATCTGGTCAAACATTTTATTTTTTATTGAATTTTAATATTTGATTTACTCAAACATTGTTTTTTGAATTAATTTGAATGCATATTGGAACATATTTTAAATTTTTTTAGTCAAACTTAATTTTAAAATCTTTGCTATTACAATTTATACAAAAAGGGCCCATGAAAATGTAATTTTCTATAAATGAGGGATAATTTCATATAATTTCAAATAGTTTTTTTTTTTTAAGTTTTGAAATTTATAATGGGCAAACCTCAAATATTTATTTCAAATTTGGTGACCATTTTTTTCTTTTTTATTATAGATTTCTTGATACAAATTTTTTGTTTTTAATTATCCTCGATCATCTCTTTTGTTTTTGGTGATTTCTTATTGTTTTTTATGTTTAATTTTTACTTTCTTTTGTTTATTTATATCCAATGAATATAAATCTATGATTTATTTTTTTTAACTCTTAATATTTTTATATGATTTTAGTGGTTATAATTTATGATGTTATATTTCTTTTCATTTTGGAATTTTCATAGATATTTATGCAATCAAATTTTGTTAAAGATTAAATAGTCGATTTTATGACTAACCAACATTATAGAATGGATTTTATAAATTGTAGAACGAATCACCCACTTACAAATTAAAAAAATTTTATTGATGCGATTGAAAAATAATAATAAACAATTTCACGATTGAAGTGACAGTATATTTTGATATTTTTTATTATATCTTTATTTATATTATATATTTGTTAAGATATATTTTTAATGAATAAATAAATCATTATTTTCTAAAAAATAAAAATTTGGTGTGTAAATGTAGAATTAGGTAAAGGGCATTTTATTAATTGTACCCACCCAAATTTGGTACATTTTTTGTGATGATATCAATGGTTACCAAAAGACTATATTTTTAGGATGGTAATATACGGTAGCGGGTTAAGATATTAAAATATTAAAATATTTTTAACGAATTAAGAAATTATGGTATAAAATTTTTTAAAAAGTTTACTTTGCTGCCTTGAATATAGATGACATATCAATAGAAAGAGAAATATTTCTGAAAAAATATGACCCATGATGACACTATTCATCATTGTAAATAGACATAAATCATTACATTTATAATTTTTAGTTTAAAACCAAGGACAAGATATTCGACAATAAAACTCTTTCCAACAATAGAGTTTTGAATCTTTCCCTTCAAATGACCTAAATCCACTTTGTAGATTTTCGATGCCACCAAAGGCCACATCTTTGGTGAATCCTATGCTACTCTTCTCCACATTTTTTTGTTTAATAAGATCTAAAATTTATATTAATTATTTTTTATGATTTTGTTGTTCAAAAATATTCTTATCAGTCTCTTAGTATAATATATGAATGTATCTTGTCATTAAAGAAAATTTTTCCCATTGCCACACTTTAAATGGTGAAAATGCTAGCGAGATAGTAGTTTATAAAATTAATTTTTACCTGTTAAAAAATGACTCTTATTAATTAAAAAGATAAATAGTGAAAATAGTTCAACTCAATAAAATTTGAGTTTAAAAATTATTATTATTTTTTAGATGATAAGAAAATTCTTTTATCAACAAAAAATAATTTTTAAAGTCTCGTGGATTTAATTAAATAAAAAATCTATTAGCATAAAAATTAAATTATTGTAGAAATTCAGTAATGCAAATTAGGGTTTTACTAAGAATTGGGTTCAAACTTCAACCTTCATTATGCTGCTTAATCAAGGCATGTGTATATATAAATAATTTATTGTTGATCATAAGCATTGAAAGAACACAAACTAATATATTTTACCACATGGTCACTATTAAAAGAAATGCGAAATATTATATGCTAACCACAATAAAGAGTTTTGGGTGAGGATTTTTGCACTTATCTTGTTAATAATTGCATATTATTTTGATTTCATATGCAATTTAAATGATTTTATTACCCTTGATTTAAAATAATTTTGTTTTATTATTTGAATAAAATATGAAAAATGTACTTTTCACAACAATTAATACGGACTTAAAAAATTATTTAATTATTTATATGTGATAAAAATTTAATAACTTGAATGCAAATAATTTACTTTATATTGTAATCACTAAGAACTATTTATAATTTTATTAATTCGTTATGTTAGTTTATAATACCTTTCATTTATATGACTAAAATTTTATTAAAAACAGTTGTATTTTTTTATTAATATGGTTATGCAATGTTTATTTTAATTTTTTAGTTGTATTAACATTTTAATTGTTTATACATGATAAACAATTCTTTGATGATAAGTTTGATTTTAATTTTTTATTAAATTTTTTAATAAAATGGTAGAATATAATACTAAAAATATTACAGGTATTGAAATATTACTATAAAACAAAATAATTAAAAGAAATTTTACAAATATCAATTAAATTAATAAAGTAGAATTTTTTTGATGGAAGGTAAATGAAGTCATTATCTCTAATATATATAATGGAGTACAATTTATAAATGGAGAGAATGTAATAAGCTCTACTAAAGTTAAAAAAAATTACAATAAAAAGTAGATGTGTAAGATGAGGATATAATTGTCTTTTGCACTTTAAAAATATTAATAATAGAGTGTAAATATAAAGTGTTGGATTGCAAAAATCCCCACCCAATAAATTTTTTTTTCACTATTACAAGAGGAAGGAAAATTTCAATCCTAAATAGGATTACGTGTTCTATAATATTTTAGCCATCGGATTAACATTATAAGAGACAACAAGTGTTGTTTGGAGAACGAAATATTAAAAAAAAAATTAAAGGGATAAACTTAGAAATGTGCTTTTATTGATGTCCAACATTAAATCTTAATATAAGACTACTGCCATGGCCAAGAAAAATGGGGCAAGAATGTTTTGTTTGATCATATGGGCATATCTACATCAACTTTTCAATTTTAAAAACTTTATGTCTCAATCATTGTTTTGTTCTTGATGATCAATTGATAGATTCAAAGGAGAAGTCGGACCAAAAGTGTGGCATACAATGCAAACATTTATATGCAAAGTTGGCAATTACGACAAATGTAGAAAAGTGTAGAATTATTCTGCTGGCATGCCTCTAAATGGTTGGAACACAATAAAATTAAATGCCATGCTTGAACCAATATTAATTTTCAATTTTAATTTTATTTGATTATATATATATCTCTTTAATTTCCTTAAGTAGTACTTTGACAAGGGGTCTAAAAGCATGGAAACAACATTCATTAGTCAAGACAACAATCATTAGTTATATGAAAAATTCTTATCCACTTCAGATATAACATATCTCATAGTCACAAAAATATATATCTCATTATTATTGATCAGATCTAAAATATTGAAGAATATCATAAATTTAACTGTAATATGTATCACTCTTGAATCCTTGTTATAAGCAAAAATTTTCCATTTATATTAATCAATAAAAAAAATTTTACCTACATTAAATGTATTACATCTAACACTTATTTTATATTTATTAATTAAATATATATCACACATCTAGAGTACAAAAGATATAGACATCTATACAAGGAAAATAGAATTCAAATCTCCATCTTCTTTATTCTAACGTCTTATGATGAAAAATTAATTATTTCAACAAATTAAAAAGGAAAATAATTTTCAAAAAAAGCCCGCTACAAAGCGGGCAATAAAAAAAAGTTAGGAAACTCTGCATTTACTAAAAACCCAATAAAAAAAAATTATCCCCTGATTACAAGGAACAATTTCATAAAAAAAATTCATTAAAAAATTATAGACTACTACGTGTATTATCACTCTTAAAAAAAATCAATATCTCCAATACAAGCAAGAATCTCGCAGCAATAATCGTATAACCGTTGGGAGCCGTTGGATTGCAACTTTTATTTTTAAAATTGGGACGCCCCGTGTAAACATGGAAGGAAGGCTACGTGGAGTTGGGCCCAAAATGGCCATCCTTGCGTGGGCTCCCTCATCACTTTTGGGCCATTTCAATCAATTATATTCTGTCAAATTGATATAATATATGGTCCATGATGTGATGATGGGATTCTAAAATTAAAATCCCCAAGTTGTGCTTCCTACAAAGTACAAGGGTCTTCAAACTTCGGATTAGTTTCAATGCTCAAAAAAAAAAAAAAAAAAAAAAAAATTAATGATTTCTTATACTAGTTAAACATTATAAAAAAATATTTAATTTACAATTATTAAACACACTTAAAATTTAGGGTTCAAATTTTTATTCTCCTATTGTGGTAGAGAATTAAACCATTTAAAATTCTACCAATTGAAAAAAAAATACGCTTAAAATTTAAATTCCGATATGATACTTCAAGTTTTATTCTGAAATGATAGGTGTGATATTCAAATTCTTTCTCCATATGATAATAAATAACAATAACAGAATGCCATTTTTATTTATTTAATTATTTTTACCAATGTACAGCTGAGGTAGGATTAGGAGGGGGAATGTGGGCAAGGGACTAGCACCAAATTCTTCATATGTTTGTGAGGCTTTAACCACTAGACCAAAACAATGATTATATATCAAAGTTAATTAAGTTGTGACTTTTCTATATAAGCACAATTAGTTTAATCCCATTCACAAGGGAGAAAAAAAAAAAAAACACTTTAGGTAGTTGTCAAAAGTTTAACTAACGAGAGTTGTTTTTTTTTTTGTCAATAACTAACGAGAGTTGTTGATCAATTAAATACTCATTAATCAAATATATTTAAGGCATTGATCTTTGACAAAAAAATTTAAGGCATGGTTCAAATCTTACATGGCATGTATTTTCTTCAATTACTAACATATATATATATATGATTTCTCTTTTGAGTTTTTTTTTTTAATTTAAAAAACTAATATAGGTTCACACTCACATATATGTGTACCTATATTAGTTTTTTGATTAAAAAATAAAGTCAAAAGATAAATTTCACCTAATTGTAACTAGAAATTGAATTTTTTTCATGTGATACTCTCGATAGTTGGTAGTCATAAGAGGCTCTAACTATTTTAGAATTTGAACCAGATGAACCTATAAGGAGACAAAACTCTACCAGCATATATATTTTTTTTATACATAAGATTTGAACTCAAACTTTACTTGATGAAATTTAAATTTCTTACTTATAGGAATTAAAATTTTTTACATTTCACAAAGTTATGAGAAATAAATGGAAATTAACCATTTTTTTTTTAAATTTGCACAACCATTATCAAAGGAATAAATAAAAAATAATAATTAAAAAACTAGCTCTGTTTTACTCGTTACCCTGTGCCATTTTGGACAGGGTATATTATTGTCTTCTTTGTAAACTCTACGCAAGAAAAGAGAACTTACATGTTCGTGAAGTAAGGAAAGTTCCTTTAGCAACATGTCAAGCAAAAATACAAGAAACGAACCAGCCAGCCAGCCAACATTACAAAACCAAACTACCAGAAAACAAACACTCCAAAACCCAGGAAAAAAAAAAAAATCATTTTTCTTGCAGAGTGTGGCTCATTTTACAATGTATTGTATGCAAGTGCTAAACACAGCACAACTGCTCCTCATGATTACTTTTAATGTGTGGACTTTTCTTTTGGTCACTTTGCAAATTTGCAAGAGCATAATATCCTGAATTATGAATTAATTAAGTTTGCTGTAAGTACTTAGTCAACTATTATATCTATTTAATCTGCAATCTGACATTCACTAAAGTCTAAAGTCAGTTCTCATACACTTTCATTTTGGGTCATTTCTTATTCATATAATTAAATTAATTTCATCGATCATCAAACTTTATACTGATACATATTATCAATATCTAGTTGTTACATACTGTATTTTGGCTAATTCTTTTTTAAAGGTGCAATATCTTACATTAACTTAGTATATTCACAATTAAACTTGTTTTCCTTTAACCATAGAATCTTTATTAAATTTTAATTAATCTAATTTGATCAGAACAACATTATAAATGCGATAAATATCTTTTAACAATTATTTAATATGTCTGTGTGTTCAACGGTTCAAACTAACGAAAATAGTCTTCTATTTGGAGGTGTGTAACAGTTTGATCAAATTTGAAAAATTTTATATGAAAAAAAAAATTGTTTTGTATGTTTAATTATCAAGAACTGAAATTAAAAAAATAATTAACGGTTGTGAAAGTGTCAGATGATTATATAGAAATGAGTAATAAAGGTAAAAGAAAAAAAAAACAAAGTGAGAGTCCTTGTTTGCCTGCAAATTAAAGGGTAGACCCGCATGTTAGACACCATGATTTGGGCATGAAGTTCATATTCCACAGAATGTGGGGAGTTGGGAAAGAACCCAAAAAAATATATAAAAAAATAAAAATAAATAAATCATATATCATTATTATTTCATCAACTATATGATTATGGACATTGTTTGCTTTCTCTTTTTCTATATGACCATGAGAATGAGAGGGTTTCTTCAATGCAGTGTAATACATGAGGATGTCTCACGTGACAAGCCCATCTTTATGCTTAAGGGACCACTCATGTGCCCTAACAGAGGACACCTCTCTATAGTTATAGTCTAAGGTTCCCATACATATGTTCTACATGATAAGGATGCATATATCATATATGTTATAACAACATTTTTTTTCACTTCCAAAAAAAAAAAAACGACATTTTTTTCCCTTTTCTTACTATTTTCTTTTTGACAATTTTGTATACAACTAAATATAATAAAATGTTATAATTTATTTCATTAAATTTAATGATTTTAAAGTTGAGATCTTACATAATACTATTTGAATTTTATAGTCTAATAATTTAAAATAGTATTTTAATTAATTAATAAGGAAATCAAATAATTAAAATACACTAATGTACTACATATAAAATCATTAATGTGCTGCCAAAGTCACCAAATATAATTGAAGAGAGGGGTGTACATTGTAAAAACATAAACATGAATAGGTGTGATAGAGACAAAAGTTATTTTAAAACCTTGATGTGAATGGCCAACCAACAAACCTAATGTCCTTAGTTGATTGTTTCCATCCTCTTTGGGAATTATTTGCAATAATTGTGTTTATAGATCTTGATGAATTGGATTAGGTGTCTAATTTTTCGTGATAATGATAATGATCAAGAGTCATTGATTATGTTACACGGATACTTCAAATAGTAGGTATTTTTGTGTATCTATATCCCCATTTTTTCAGTATCTATGCTATCTAAATATTTCAGTTTAGAAGATAAGTACTTCAATTACAAATCGTTTCCTCGTATTCATATCCGTACTACCTAATTTATTATAGTTCTATTCAGATAAAATCGAATTAACATCAGAATTCAATTATAGTTTAGGAAAGGAAAAAAAAGAAAGAAAAAAAAGAAAACTAAGATCGATTGTGATAAGGTAGAAATTAGTTGAGGTCCATTGGTTTTTGGTGGACCTTATACCTACATTAGTATCTATAAAACCTACCTTTTGAAATATTTGCGCGCCAAAACTGAAATTTCCAGTTGTTAGCCACAACTCAAAGGGGAAATTATCTAATATACGCTTAAAAGGCAGTTTTGGACTGTTTCAGGTAATTTGTCTAAAATAGCCCCTGAAGGCAGGGTAGGCTGTTAGATTTCAGATTGCCAAATAAGGGATAAAAAGGTAATAATAAAATAAATTGAAGGGGATATGATATTTTAGGCGTTATTTTTTCAAGAAATATTGTCACGGGCAATACATGGCATCACCTAATGTTTTATACTATTCATTACTATTTAATTAATGCCCACATCTTGTAGATAGGGTGTGGCGTTACTCATTCAATACCAAGAATGTGACTTCCCATGCCTAAAAAAATTTACATTAACTGTCCATATGGTAATTAATAATTGCATTGCCTGCAATAAATTAATTTTAATCTAATTTATACACCTAAACATCATCTGCGTAAGAAGTAATAAATTAATTTTATAAATTAAAAATAGTGAAATTTGTAATCATTAGAAAATTGTATCATTAGTTAAAAGAAAAATTGCAATTTTTCCCTATGTTTTGATCTATTGTACTACTTCATCCCTGACATTTTAAAAAATATTTATTTATCCTTATATTTTATTCCGTTAACATTCATTAGTTCTTTTGTCAGGGATGAAGTAGTGCAAGAATTAATAAATACTCCCTCTGTTCCTTTTTAATTGTCGTTTAAGGATTATGCACATAGATTAAAAAATGTAATTAATATATGTGTAAAATACTATACTAACCTTATAATAATTCCCTCAACCAATTATTAGTTTTATATAGAGTCGCAAAAGAAGTAGATATCTATTCAATTAATTCTTCTATATTAAATAAGGGTGAAATAGAAAAAAAAGTAGTTAACCTATATTAAATAAGGGTGAAATAGGAAAAAAAGTAGTTAAAATGCATTGATAACTTAAAATGTCAATTATTTAGGAAAACAAATAAACTCCTAAAACGTTAATTATTTAGGAACAGAGTGAGTACAATGATGAATAAATATTTTTTAAAATGTCAGGGATGAAATAGTATATTAGGCCAAAATATTGAGAGAAATTTACAGTTAAATTATATTTTATTAATTTTGTCCTATTATATAATCCATGTTGTAATTAATTTATTAATTAAATAATAAAACAAAATTTAACGTATTAGAAATGAGAGGTAAGGGTGCCTAATTAGGGGGGATCAAGTGTTTGATCCCCTATTAAGTTAACCATGGGTTGATTAATTGGACGTTAAAAATGTTTAATGCCTGTGCTCTCTCACCTCCATCAATATAAATTATGGTATTTTTGAACCAATATTTCAGTTATTATCACACCATTTTATAGCTTTTATTATTTCCTGATATATTAATCAACTGAAAAATAATTATTAATAAAAACATTGTCCTTTTGCTAATGTCTATAATGCAACATTTTAGGCATTTTAAAATAAAAACACTTTATTTTATTTCACCCCAGAAAAAATAATTTTATTGATCGTTGAACTGTATAAATTGGTTTCAAAAGCATATTTAGGCAACACAAAATTGAGCAACCCAATAAAAAAAATGCTTGGAAAGAGATAAAAAAAATTAATTTTTTAAATATATATAGACACTATAGTTACTTAGCAAAAGAGATTAAGCTTACTAGTATTATTTTCACTAATGTTAAATTTAAAATTGGTAAGAAAATCCTAATTAATCTATGTGATAGATCACTGTTAGATTAAATTGGAAGCAACTTTAATATAAATATTAAATAACATTATTGTCAGTGCAATTTACATAATTTGAACATTAGATCTCTATAACATGATCTTAAAAGATATCTTCTTGTGATCTTAAAAATAGATGTAAATCTGATAAATAATTTGATATAAAAAATTAAATTTGAATTCTAACTAATTTGATTCGATATAGACAAAACATCATGTAAGTAAAAATAACATCTTACTAGCTAATTTGAAAGGTTGTTGGTAAATCAAGTTTTATTATTGACTTAATTCGGTTCGATTTGGACATATCTATATAAATAGTAAAATTTTTTTAATGTATTTGAACTTAAAACATCATGTATGCGGGAACAACTTGTTACGAGCTTATATGAAGGGTTGTTGGTAAATCAAGTTTATTATTAAACAATATGAAAGTGAACCTTAATTTAGAAAAGAAATAAGTAAAGGTAGAATCTGGGTAGCAATATTAATTTGCTTAAAATTGACTTTGAGTACAGTGCAGTGGATGCAATCACTGAGACTTCTTACAAAGACAGTAACAGAGCAGAAAAGATTGCTTCAAAAAAAAAAAAAAGAAAAAAACAGAGCTGAAAAGAGAAAAAAAACATGGACAGTCAGAAACAACAAAATAGAAGTAAGTGACTTGTGTTCTGTAAAATTAGAAAAAAAAAAAAAAAGAAGCAAAAAGCAAAAAAAAAAATAAAATAAAAAATATATATATATTATATATAAAGAATTTAAAGAAGACAGTAAAAGAGGGGAAATCAGGTCAGCCAAAATCAAGAATACGTTACTTTTAAAAAGTAAAAGAAAGAAGTGAGACTGAGGGCAAGCATCAGATTCAGGCATCTGTTAAGCAGTAGTTTTTTTTTCTTCATATAAATGTATATAGATTAGAGTAAAACACAGTCGTTGAGGTTGTGGGGCTAGCAGACAGCAATGGTGGAGGTGGTGGGTCATTGGGGTCCTTTGTTTTAATTGTATTATTATTGTTATTATTGTATACATACATACACATATCATCATCATCATCATCATCATCATAATCCCGCCTTCCCGCTTCTTCTTGAATCTCGTCATCTTCTTCCACTATCTCCTTCACTCATTTTCACTTGCTCACTCACTCACTATCTTTATCTCCTTTTCCTTTCTTTCAAGAAAGTTTTCTTGTATGGAGAGCAAGCAACAAGTGAAAAAATAGAACCAAGAAAATCAACTACTAACTAGCTTGCTAGCTAGCTAGTTTGTGTTTAATTTAGCTGAGCTATGTGGAGTTGCTTCTTCTCTGGTAATGGATACCCCGGAGAAGACCACCCAGATCACCACTCCTCTTTCTAAATTCGAGGTGATGATCTTCTTTCTAGTTCTGCATTTCTTGTTCGTTTTGTATGCATGTGCTTGATTTGTGTTTCTTTTATCTGGGTTGACTTGACCTGTAACTGAGTTCTTTCATGGATCAGTGTGTTGTTTCTTGAATTGGGTGTTTGATTTTATTGTTTTGATGACTCTATTTTCTAATGTGTGAATTTCGGTTTATAAAGGTACAGATCTGTAAGCTGAACTGCACTTTCTTTGCAATTTGGCTTCTGGGTTCTTGTGCTTTCCATTTCATGCTTTATTTGTGTGTATGTGTGTGAATGTGCAGTATATGGTGTGTTCTTTGATATTTTATCTGCTTTTCCATTGTATTGCTTCTTGGTTCTGTCATCTGAGACTAATCTTTATCACTGGGTGCAGGATTCACCTGTCTTCAACTATATCAATAGTCTTTCTCCTATCAAGCCTGTGAAATCCATACACATCACTCAGACATTCCAATCTCTCAGTTTTTCATCTCTTCCATCCATCTTCACTTCTCCACATGTTAGCTCTCACAAGGAATCGAGGTTCCTAAGAAGGTCAATTGCTTTGATTTCTATATTGTTCATATTTACTGTAAATTGTGTACCACTTCAAAAACTTAATACTTTATTATTTCAGGCATAACTTCTCAGATCCATCAAAACCTGGGTCTTCCTCTGAAATTGGGAATAAAGTCAGCAATGATGATGGGGCTGCCTTGGAGGTAGCTCAGCTGTGTGATAACACATCTGAGCTGCAGGAAAATTTTGATGCAGGGGTGCCTGTTGCTGAAGTTTCAGTTGAACATTCAAGTGAACATGCGAAGTTTGCAATTGAGATGCCAGGAAGGTTAAAATATGACTGTGGTAGCCCAGAAGATGACGCAACGCCTCGTTGTGGTCCTCAAATGGATTGCATGTCAAAATGTTTACCTGAAGATGAAGCACATCTACGAGGGATGTACCAGACTGAGCAGAAAAAGGAAGCCATGGAGTGTGACTGGGAGAATTTGATATCAGATTCCACTGATCTGTTAATTTTCAATTCACCAATCGACACAGAATCCTTTAAGGGGCTAATGCAGAAATCTCTGGTGCATGAAATGCATATAGATGCTGCTGGCTCTGATGAACACCATGAGATGGAACATCCTTCAACTCAACCTGGAGAAACTATTGAGCCAAAGGAAATAAAGCAGGCATGGGACAGTTTTGCTGCTAATAACAATCCAAATGAGGAAGTGGATATTGAGGAGGAAACGTCCATGCAACTCCAGGTAATGTAGCAATATCAATCTATTGCTTCTTTGATTGTTGATGCTTAAGTTTTTGCTGAATTCTTGTGTTTTCTTCTTACTGTTAACATACAATAAACTCTTTCGACTGTTTGACAACGCCATTTTTTTTCCGTACCTGTTTGTAGGCTGTTTCCAATTTGCATCGCGGAATGCGAAGGCGTTGTCTAGATTTTGAGATGGTCGGAGCTGGTAGGAAGAACTTAGTTAATGGCTCAAGTACTTCTATAGGGGAGCAACCTGATGAGAAGTTTGCCTCTATAGATAAGAAACTGGTTCCTGTTAAGCCTCGCTCGGATTCTTCGAGGCGTGTTTTACCTGGAATAGGTTTGCACTTAAATGCTCTGGCAATAACTTCCAAGGATAACAAAAGCGTGAAGATTGAAAATTTGACCTGTGGAATAAGTTTGGCTAGCTCTGTTGCTTCCTTTCACTCCTCGATTACTGGCGAAGAACTTAATGAATCATTGAATTTAGCCTCTGAAATAGACATGGATCCAACTGAAAATGGTGTGCCACTTATGGAAGATGTTTCTCAGACATCTGCTGGTTTAGTTACTGAAGAGTTCAATCCTAGCAGCCCCAAAAAGAAGAGGCATGCTCCTTACATATATATATATACTCGTATGATTGTCATTGCATGATCTTATACAATGCAGTTACCTTAGTGTGTTCGCACATTTTTTTGAAATATTTTTCAGGCGTAAATTGGAAGGAGAAGGTGACTCTTGCAAGCGTTGTAACTGTAAGAAGTCCAAGTGTTTGAAACTGTAAGTTCTTATGTCCCTTAAGGTTTTTCTATTTAGGCTTTTTGAACTGACTTCCCAATTGCCAGCGGCAATGGTGTGTAGTTATCAGGCTAATGATATGGCACTTGTATGTTACTCATGAGGTTAAGTTCCAGTAATTGGACCTTATTTTTAAAATCAATTTATACACTAGTCTGTTAAGTCCTTTCTGTGAAGAAAGCTCCAAACTGTCATCTAGTAATTTGCTGGTGCGTTGTTTCTTAAGCCAATGCAATGTTCTTATTTCTTGTTTCACCTGCCTTGTATGTTTTCTTTGCCTGGTGACACCTGCCTGCTTTATCGATGTTCGGGATCCAAAGAGAATTACATACTCCATATAATTGCCATATTTACGTTGTCCGCTATTCTTGCAGTTACTGTGAATGTTTTGCTGCTGGTGTCTACTGCATAGAACCATGTTCATGTCAAGAATGCTTCAACAAGCCTATTCATGAAGATACTGTTCTTGCAACTCGCAAACAGATCGAATCTCGCAACCCACTTGCATTTGCACCAAAAGTGATCAGGGGCTCTGAACCTGTAACTGAAATTGGGGTAAGAATTAAATCTTGTTTTATTCGTTTGCTTGTTAAATTGTTTCAAACTTTTTTTTTTTTAACCTTGTGTGCTTCTCAAAATCAGGATGAATCCAGCAAAACACCTGCTTCAGCACGGCATAAAAGAGGATGCAACTGCAAGAAATCCAGTTGCCTAAAGAAATACTGCGAATGCTATCAGGTTTTCCTCCTTTGCCTGCTCTATGTGCTGATTGATTATGCTCTCCATGCTTCATATAGACTGATTCAATACAGTTTTACTTGTGAAGGGTGGTGTTGGATGCTCCATTAATTGCAGGTGCGAAGGGTGTAAGAATGCTTTTGGTAGAAAGGATGGTAAGTCATTCACCGTGACTTTAGAATTTATTGCTATTTAAAACTCTCTGTATGTTATCCTGATATATTCTGTCATCTTAAATCATTTAGCTGTTGATGATGATATCATTTGCAAGTAAGGTTTATAATTTATCTTGCAAATTTCAGGATCTGTTCCAATAGATATAGAAGCCGAATTAGAAGAAGAAAAAGAAGGGGATGAAAATAATGGTGTTGACAAAGTTGCACCAAACATTGAAATGGAGAATAACGAAGAGCAAAATCCAAATTCTGCTCTTCCCATGACACCGTTACCACTTTGCAGGTTTTATTTCTGTGCATTTTCTTTGCCTTGTAAAGCTGACATTCTTTCTTTTAGATCCTTAAAAAGTTATTTTTGCATGCTAGACCACTGCTTCAGTTGCCATTTTCATCAAAGAGCAAGCCACCAAGATCTTTTCTTGGCATTGGATCATCTTCTGGATTGTATGCTGGCCAAAAATATGGGAAACCAAATATTCTCAGACCTCAGCAGAAGTTTGAGAAACAATTACAAACTGTTCCAGACGATGACGTGCCAGAGATCCTCAGAGGAAACTGCACTCCCAGCACAGGCATCAAGACTTCTCCCAACAGCAAGAGGGTCTCTCCTCCACAGAGTATTTTAGGTTCGTCCCCCGGTCTGAGGAGTGGCCGGAAGTTGATATTACAATCCATACCTTCATTTCCTTCTCTCACTCCCCAGCATTGAAATGCAACCCCTCTCATATAGATCAGATGAAATTCTTTAAAACCTTTGCTGTGTTGAGCTGTAGTTGAGTGTAGTTCTCAGTTCTCACCTTGTATAATAATTTGCTATCTTATTCTCATAATGTCCAAACACTTCAAGTCAATGTATAATATGTTAATTTTGTTTTACAAATCTTTATTTTCAAAGCTTAATAGCATCACTGTTGTAAAATGTAAATTTAAATTCTCAATCTTTTCCAGGTCAGACCATGGGATTGACTACTTTTCCAGGTTTTAATTCTATTCTAATGTCGAGTGCTTGGAGACTTGGCATAGAGATCTTTGAATTTATTGGCTGCCTGGAGAGATGGCCTATTGATTCATATGCTATAGCACAAACTTGACTATAATTTTTGTTTTCATATATTTCTAGTGCACTATATTGGAAGCATTGAAGATATTTCCAGTGCAGTACATGGCGTGCTGGATTTATAAGAAGTTCATATTACATCCATAACAGTTTAGCTGAAATTATAATAATCAAAATGCCGAGGAAAACAGCTTATTATTGCTAGATCATGCTAGTCCTTAGCCTTCTCGTAAGCTAAACGTACAGATCAGCCTAACTAATTCCAGAAATGTTCTTTAACTTTAACATCACGAACATTTCAAAGATGCTATTGATATCTATCGATAGGCTCCTCGCTTATCAGTTATCTTCATGGATTGAAGGTCTTGCACAGCCACAGAAACAGCCCTTCTTCCGCTTTCTTGTGCTTTTCCTGCTACCCTTGTAAAAGAAGTCCCTCAAGATGATGCCTGTTTTACTCCCAGGGAACCTGTGCTTACTTTTGCTGTTCTTTTCATCCTCCATTCTCAAAAGTGCGTATTGGATGCTTTGTAACTCAAACTGTAACCTTCCTATCTTTTCAGATCCTTTCTGTGCCTCTTCTGTCAGTCTTTTTCTAACAACATTGCCAGTCTCTTCCCATGCTATTGAAGTGTTCCCTTCTGAAGATGAGGGACTCTCTTCCATATCTTTTGTCAATCGATCAGTCGCATCAACCAGCTGCACAACAGCCTCCTCAACTTCTTGTAACTGTCTCCTTACTCGTTCAAATTCAAGGTTGTTGGCCTTCTTGCTCCTCTTCATTTCCATTTTCTTTTTCAAATCTGCCACAGTTGTCTGAAGAGACATTAATTTTTGGGCATCAGAGGCAAGTCTTTCCAAGATCTTTCCTTTGCTCCTTTCTTGATTGGGCGCCTTAATGCTTGTGGACAATTCTAGCTTGTCAACTCCCACTTCCCTCTCCACCTGTAACTCTAAAGAGGGATTCCGACTCTTGTGGTTGATACCTTTGAGCCGACGATGTGCATCAACATTCTCCAACTGTGCAGCTGCCTGCTTCTGTGTGACACTAATCACTGGATCTAGGCTGCAGTCTTGTTCAGCAGATTCCCACAACTCAAGCATCTGATTATCAGCCTCAACATTCTCCCTCTTGCTTCTTCCGTACAATGAGCAATCCGAGACCTGATCAAGTTGAATATCTTTCATTGAAATCCAATTCTTCAAATCAGAATTTCTGCCTTTGCTCGTATAAGACTTGAGATTATCAGTTGGCTCATCATCAAGTTCCTCCTCTTCCTTTTGGATTTCATTTTCTCTGTTTGACTTATTTCTCAATTCCCATTCAGTCCCTTTCACTGGAGATTCTAGCTTGACATTGGTGTTTAATCTTTCCTGCATCACAAGCCTATCCATTTCTGTGACCACAGCCTTCTCAACTGCTTTAACTGTATTTTGTATCTTGAGCAAATCTGAAATTCCATCTGGTACTGTTTCATTGTGCATGAGTTCTCCTTTGCCCCTTTCCCGAAGTTGAATAGCTGTTTCCACATCCTGATACTAGTAACACATGATAAATTAGCATGCACGCTATCTGTACAGTACAATTGAATGGAACAAAACTCTTGAGAAAATTGAGTTCAGACATAACATGCATGCATTTTGCCATGGAGGAAATCGCAAAAAGAATTAAGAGTAACCTACAAAGCTCTACACGTTTGAAACTATTCTTTTTTTTTTTCCAGCGGGATTTAGCATTGATCTTAAAATTTTGCCATTTTAGATGGTCAGGCTTCTATAAGTAAAAAATTAATTAGGTGGTCGAGATTAAAGAACTCATGTTAAGGCCTAAGAAAACTCACTAGCTTCTTTCTGAACCACAAAATGAATAAGGAGAAAGGACATTTTTTAGCTTACAGAATTGCTACAAGTTGAAATTTCCAGAGAAGGAAAGAACTTTACCATGCATCCTTGACTTGCAGTGGCAAAAGATCTTGTGCAAAGAAGAGCATTGCGCTCGAGAGATTCAATGTTATCTCTTAGAGAAGTAATAACTGGAGCATATGCAGACAATTGAGCCCTCAGTTGTCCAATTTCAGATTCTAAGAATCTAAATTTTTCTTTCATCTGTTCAATTGTGCTCTCTTTGCTGGCATTTTCATCTCCAAGCCTCTCACAAACTGCAGTCAGCTCATGAACTTTATTTTCAAGCAGCACCTCACGTACAGAGGATATCTGAAGATCAAAATAAAATGATGAAGCCTCAGCCTCCCAGAGTTGAAACTCGTTGCTTCTCTCTTGCAACTCCAAACTCAAGTTCTCCTCTCTAGTCCGGCGTTCTTCAACTTCCTTACATAATATACTCACTTCTGACTCCAGATATTCATTTGCTTCTCTTAGACTTTGAATTTCCTTTTTCTGACTTACGCTATCTTTGGATAGTTCAAGGATCTGCTTCTCTATATTCTCTCTAGCTATTCTTGATTCTTCACGTTCCCTCTTTAGCCCCTCGATAATTCTGCACAATTCTGTATTTGAGCTGTGTGTAGCCTTCAGCTTCTCTTCCACCTCTAAAAGCTCAGCAGCTTTCTCTCTGAGAAAATCCTGTCCAATTAAAATTTGATAGTTCAACTGATCAGTTAAGTCTTTGCCATCTTGCAGCTCCTGGCGCAACTTCTCAATCATTTCATTGAGATGTAAGCTATCTGCCTCCCTCGCTTCAAGCTTCTGCTCCAACAACTTGACTTTCTTCATGAGGTCACCATTAGTAACATGTAGAAAGCCGAGATCTTCAGAAAGTGCTTCAAGTTCCTCAATTTTCTCGGTGCCAAAGCTCTTCAAAACTGTTGATACATTGCTGAGAGATAGTACTTCTTGGAGAATGTCACTGTTTTCCTCTTCAAGTATAAGCATTTCCTCTTTCAGATCTGAAAATTTCTCCAGCAAAGATCTGTTTTCTCCAAGTGCTTTAATGTTTTCTTCTTGCAATGCCAAGTAAGAACCCTGCAAAGTTACAAGATTCACATGCTGAATTTCTAATTCCGCCTTTAGTGCTTCCTCCTGCTGCTCTCCCTTACTTAGTTCCAACCTCAATTGCCTGTTCATCTCAACAAGTTCATGCTTACTTTTTTGCAGCAAGGAACAATGTTCTGACATAATCTCAAACTCCTGATTAAGAATTTTCTTCTCTGACTTGAGTTCAGCACCTTCTGATCCAAGTTCTCCAAGTAAAGTTATAAGCACCAAGTTCTCAATGAGCAGTTGCTGCTTCTCATCCTCATTTTTCAGGACTGAACCCTTTAGGTCCTCAATGTTGTCCAGAATATGCAAAAGAGGAATTTGCCCTTCTTCAATCCCATCTTCATGCTCGTTATCTGAATCAAATTGAACTGCCTTGAACACTTGATGAACTCCCACTCTCAGCTTTTCGATTTCATCCAACAAGAATTCCACTTCAACCTGCTGCTCAAGATTCTCGGTCTCCAATTCTGATATAAGTTTATTTGACAACTTGGATGCCTCAACATGTTTCTTGCATTCAATCAACAAAGATAAATTCTTCTCCTCCAAATCTTGTATGAACTTTTGCAAGATGAAAATCTCAACTTGAGCATTTGCAGCCTTATCTAGTTCTTCTTCAAATTCTTTTTTACTCAGCTTGCTTTCTTCTTTCAGAAGAAGTACCTGATTTTCCAGATCTGCCAATCGGGACTCACTAGATTGGACGTAACACACACGCTCTTGTTTTTCTAAGCCAAGAAAACTCTGCAGTTCTTTTACTTCGCAGATTGTTGATTCTTTCTCCTTCTCCAAATCAGTATATTTTTCTTCTAATCTTGTAAACCTCATTTCTAGGTTTCCCAGTCTCTGTTCAACATTTTCTAGCTGAGCTACCAGAGCACCTCTTTCATTCTGAAGATTAGATTTTTCATTTTTTAGCATCTGACAGAACTCTTCCAAGCTTTTTGACTTTTCCCTCAGACCTTCAAGTTCAACATTTGCACGAGATAGCGAGCATTCAAGCAAGACATCTTTCTCCAAGATCTTGTGCATATTCTCAGTCATAAGTTGTAACTGGGATAGCAGGATTGTTTTCTCAGCAACAAGACCTGATTTTTCTCCTTGAAGAAACTGGCAGGACTCCTGCAACTCCTTGACTTTCTCTCTCATTCCTTCCAACTTGCTATGCAATTCTGACAGAGACTTCTCCAGAGCTAAATTCTTCTCCAGGAGCATATTCATGTCTCTCAACTTTTCCTGCAGATCTTCTTTTTCATCTCTGTCCTTCTTGCACACTTCTTTTAGATTCAAGTTCTCAGCTTGCAAATCTCTGATTGATGAACTGAGGCACTCAGGATCCAGACCTACTGAGTACACTTGCTCTATCAAAGCTCGGTATCTCCTATTCAAGCTCTCAATCTCCTCCTTCATATGGTAAATCTCTTGCTGCAGGGAAATACTTTGGGTCAGTTGCCGTGCAAGGTCGTCTTCAAGTCTATCTTTTATTTCCTTCAAGCTTAAAATTTCATTTTGCAAATTCTTTATTGAGTTGCTGGAAGAACTGTTCAATTCGTTGAGGCTTGAGTTCTCTTCTTTAACCCGGTGTAGATCTTCCTGCAGGTCATTGCTGCATATCTCCAAATCCTTCAGCATTTGGATCCTCTTCTGAAGCTCTAGTGCCAAAGCTCTGTGCTCCTCTTGAGATTGAGAGTGCACTTTCTGCAAAGCTTGCAGAGCAGCTTCAACTTGAACAAATCGTGACTGCTCATATTGCAGTGAAGTCTGAAGTTTCTCCAGTTCATTTTCTTTCTCCGAAAGCTGTTTATCTTTTGTGGCTATCTTCTGTGTCAGATTGTCTGCCTCCAACTGCAGATATTGATTCGAGCTCTCAAGCAGAAAATACCGTTCTTCTGCACTTTTTAGTTTTGCAGCTCCTGTTAGAACTTCACTGTTGAGTCTTTTGACATCTTCCTGGGCATGAGAAATTTCACTCTCCCTTTTATCTAATCTCTTTAAACACTGCTCATACCGAAGTTCTGCAGCTTCTTTCTCTTCCTTCAATCTAGCAACAGCTTGCTTCAATTCTTTCACTTCAAATTCTGCTCTTTCAATTTGTTCATTGAGCATTCTGGCATTTGCCTCTGCAGCAGAGATTTTATTCTCCAGAATTGATATCATCTCAAGACATTGATTGTGCTGAAGACGACCAGCTTCCTTTTCAGTCTCCAGCACAGAAAGTTCCTGCTTGAGATTTTGGGCTTCTGTTTCTGCATTAATGGCTCTCTCATTAAGGCCCCTTGCATCTGCTTGTGTTTGAGATAACATGCTCTCCAGACTAGTTATTCTGTCCAAGCATTTCTTGTACTGAACAAGACCAAAATCCCTTTCAGCTTCTAATTTAGTGAGGGTTTCCTTCAGAATTTTAATTTCAATTTCAGCTCTGCTAGCTCGTTCATTAAGCCCCTCAGCTTCCTTCAGTTGACTCTCCAGGCTAGATAACTTCTGCAAGGCCTGCTGGTATTGAAGATGAAGAGTTTCCTTTTCAGCCTGAATCTCTGAAAGAGTTTTCTTCAGGCTCTGAATTTCAGTTTCAGCTTGCTTTTTGGTTTCACTCTCCGCTATTTCATGGATGTTAAAAGATTTTCTCATATTTCCTTCTGAACCTTTTGAAACTGCTGCTGCTGAGCCAAACATCTCATTGAGCTGCTTTAGACCCCTTTTGCTTATGCTAGCGTCTGAAGATAGTCCCAGTATATCCTTATGCAAGTCATCTGTGTCAAGCAATGAACGAATTGGATGTGGCATTTCCGGTGTGTGAGGGTCACCCTCAGGACCTGGGAGTGAATCATCAGCCAGCACATAAGGTACTTGGTTGGGAAATGCTTCTGCCATTGTCCGATGAGCCTGGCGAAGCTCCCCAGTTGCATGATCATACCTCTCTGCCAGTGCACGGTAAGCCCGGTAGAACTCCTCAACCAGTTTCATAAGCTCTGGCCGTTTTTTATAGTACATTTCTGCCCTCCTTGCAAATGAATCCGCATCTTCTTCAATGAGCTTGATCATTGCTTTGACCTTGGCATCCATATCTGTTTAAACAGATTTATGTTCATTGAGATAACAGCCAACAAATATCCCAAATGTAGATATATGTAAAAATATCAGTTCAAGTTTGATCTAGTAATTACTATGCTCGAGAAACTAATATCCGAAATGTAGATATATATAAACAAATCAGTTCAATTTTGATCTAGAAATTACTATGCACGAGAAAGTCGCCATTTTTATTAAGCAGGAATATCTACACATCTCAAAAACAATCATAAAAGCATCTTCAAACAAAAAACCACGATGGATTTGTTGCAAAGCAATGCTGGCAGTGGATGATATTGCAAAGAGATCATCCCAAGCCAAAAACATACCAACAATATATTCACTACCGATTCTACCGAGGTTCGAGCCAGAATGTTTGGTTGCAACGAAATTCATTCTTGTTCCTCTTTAAGTTTTAAACTACTCTTTTCATGAGTACTAATCTTGAATATAAATGAAATATCAACGAGGTATGATTTAACATGTTTCCGTCAAATAAATTCAGTGAAAAAAGTTTTTGCTAGACCACCTTTTCCTATCATCTTAGAATCCAGGTTTAAGGAAACAACCAGGTTGATTACAACAAACATATGGCGTTTGAAAAAAAACATCTGTCGAGACATTTTATTGAGATTTAAGAAGAAAATAGAAACCTGTAAGATTTTCTTGAAGCCATTTTGAATTCTTGGGACTGTTATGGCTGTCCCACCACCATGAATACAATCGCCTAGATTCAGAATGTGATAAGGTTGCCATTATTCCAGCCAAAAGCAAAGCAACTGGTATGGACTTTGCAAAGCTCTGGTCTTTGCACCAGTAATAAAAACCCAAGTAATGGATCCAGGCCAGAATATGATGTAACTTCTTCTAACCACCTAACTAAAGTCTAAAGGAGCTTGCTAGATATCTGTCTCACTTCTTGAACCTGCACATACCAAGATCACTAAGAACATCAGCATTACGCTAAAAATTTGAAGTAGATGTTTCTAGATTAGCAGACACTTAGTATGCACATTACCAGCTCAGTTGAACAGCAGTCCACTTTCTCCAGTTAATGGAGCTCCTGTAAAGTTCAATTAGTAGATTCAAGGACGGTGAAAACCAGATCTTTAAACCTGTAAATTGAAAAAACGTAACAGAGGACATAGTTAAACAATGAATGAAAAGAAGTACAGAGCAGACAAGGTGAAATCAATATGCCATGAACTTAAAAAAGCCAGCATTCATTCTTCTGATCTCCAAAACTCATGATGATGCAAGAAAAAGTGATGTAAAGTATTAAAATTTTGATTGATCAGTACAATCCTGTACAAGTCCTTTTGCAAATAATTTAACGAAAAGGAATATAAAACTGAACATATAAATCCAATAATTAAAGGAAAAAAAAAAAAGCTAATGAAATCAAATCGCTAACATTCAAACCAGTAGAGAACACAAGTTGATCACAAGGAGCACCTAGAAAAGGGGAAAAAAAAGATGATCTTGAATGAACTGCAGTGCACATGAACATGAAAGTAAGAACAGAAAATGATCACACAACAAAAAAAAAAAGTACAAAAATGTGATGATTTTGATTTGAAAACAAAGAAAAGACTACAAACATCCAAAAAGAACACAAAAATAAAACTTTAGCCAAATGGGTACCACAAAAACTGAAAAAAGATGATTCCTTTATGGATATGATGGATCAAAAACCTACCAAAAGATTGAAACCCAGTAATGGGTAGTGATCAGCAGCCGTGACTCTCAACTCCCAGCTGCTCATTAGTCCTATTCACCCCATTTCGTCCCCAACTCACCAAAACTCAACACAAAGACACTACCTTTCTACAATGAGCTATTAGTGGAACCATATCAATTTGGTAAGGTTTACACTGACAGTAAAAAAAACAAAAAAAAAAAAGGCTGACAAAAGAATGAGTGCAGTACAGATAAGAAGTAAGAAAAGAAAATGTTGGTAGAAGAGAAAGAGAAAGGTGTTGTAGAATTAAGATTAAATTGCTTAGTTTGTTATAGAACTAAACTTGAAATATCAAATGCCTTTACTTTATTTTAGTAGTATTTAATTAGAAGAAAAATATTTTTATAGTAGAGTGATTTTAAGAGAATTTAGAAAGAGTTTGGAGAGAATTTTTAGAGAGCTATATATTTCTTTCTTCTACCATTTACATTAATGAATTTCAATCTCTTTATATAGAGATTTTCTTTCCACTATTTGAGAACTATTCTCTCACAAGCAATATATTGTTCATTCACATGCAATATAATGTTCATTCACATACAATATATTGTTCATTCACATTCATAATATAACTAACATTATTTAGGGATTTTAAAAAAAAAATAGACTAAAAACCAAAAATATTATTAAAAGCAATATTGACCAAAAATATTTTCAAAAACTAACTTTTTCTTTTTCAAAACTAACATCTCAAAGTTTTCTTTTTCAAATATGGACCACTTTCTTTTCCTCTTCTTATTTTTAGGGTATTTTCTTTTTTTTATCAATATTTTTTTATCATTATTATTTTCTACTATATATCTTCATCTTTTTTTTTCTCAAACGTTTTTTTGCTAGACATTTTCTTCTATTTTAAGGTATTGTCTTCAATTTTTTCTCAATATTTTTTTGCTCAACTTTTTTTTATTGTCTTCATCTTTTTTTCACAATGATTTTTTTCACAACTTTTTTTATTATCTTCATCTTTTTTTCTCAATGTTTCTTATGTTCAACATTTTTTTTCTATTGTTAAGGTACTCTCAATATTTTATTTTTTTACTTAATATTTTTTTATTTTTAAGATATTATTTTCATTTTTCTCCTCAAAATTTTTTTTTCTCAACATTTTCTTCATTTTTTTTTTCACCACTAGAAATGCAGATTGTCCTGAAACATCAACCTCGGATTTTGTTGTCACATCTTAGCAATAACGTCATGAAGAATTTGTTTGAGATATGTAAACAGGTATTTTAAAGGGTCCTATCAAACTGTGACGCTGTCAGTGGCTTCACACCGATCTCAATTTTTTTTTTCTTGTTTTTGATTATGGGTATCTAATGTCTACTTTACTTGAGATTGCTTTTTTTTTTTTTTTTGAGTGTCGTGGAAGAAATAATAATGTTTATTTCTTGCAAAACAAACAGCTAATTTCATGATATGTGTAATTAGAGCTCTTTTACTTTGCTATCATGTGTAGAATACATATAAAAGATTTTTAGTCTAATTTTAATTAATGCTTACATATTTTAAATTCCATATATAAAATTCTTGAAAGTGATTGGGTTAAAATTAACAGCATGTGGCACGAAAGGAGAAAAAAAAAAAGAATAAAAAGATTTAGACTTCTTAACCATAAAATGCTGTACAAGATGAAATTGGAGATGGAAAAAACAACAAAATCTTCATGAAATTGTCTAATATCTTATAAAATTTAATTAGCGTGCTACGACTATTATGTTAGGTGAAACAAAAATTAACACATGGCCAACTACACAAAGTTCTTATAGAAGCCTTATTAATGACCAAGTGTTGAGGTTGTCACTTACAAATTTTTTTTCCCTTTAATTTTGATTGTCACTTATAAAAAGCAACAACACTAAAAAAATATAAAAAGAAATAAAAAGCAATAACACTAAAAAAAACACAAACAACACTAAAAAAAAGCAACAATAAAAAGCAACAATCGGAAAATAACAACACTAAAAAATAAAAAGTAACAACACTGAAAAACATAAGCAATGAAAAGTAACAACAATGAAAAAAAAAAGCAACAACACTGAAAAATAGAAGCAACAAAAAGTAACAATCGACATATATA
>CATIWK010032742.1:0-16534 GCA_949634005.1 Mallotus japonicus | reverse complement strand
CTGCTTTGGAAAATGGAAGTAATGTTGTTGCTGAGGATGAGGAAATTGATCCATTAGATGCTTTTATGGATTCCATGGTCTTACCCGAAGTTGAGAAGCTAAACAATGCAGTAAATACTCAAACTGTTGATGATAGTAAAGTGAAGTTAAAGCTGAATAAGAAAGAAAAAATTGATGGAGAGAAGTGGAAGAAAGTCACTAACAAATCTGTAGGGAGGATAATTACTCAAGCTCAACAATGCAGTAATTACTCAAGCTCTTGCAATTTACATTAGCAGGTCTTTTTTCCTAATTGCTACTCAGAAGTTCTGGAGTTTTTTCTTGATGAAATGTTCTGCTGAGCTTTCCATGTATATGATTTCACTTGGTCCTTCTGATGCTGTTGTCATATTTCTTTTTCCTATATTTGTTGAATATTGCATAGAAGAGTCTTTTGATGAAATCAAGCGGTTTCAGAGTATGTTACAGTCAGCAGAGCTTACAAAGCCACACACATGGTTTCCTTTTGCACGAGCTATGAAAGCTAAGAATGGTGTTTATTGCAGTCCACTTAGGCTCTTGGCAATGGAAGTATTTGACAAGGTGAATGGCCTGCAGGTGCCACTTTGATGATACTGATAGGTTCAGTTCTCTTGTGTATGCATTATTTCATATCAGCAGGTTCCTGCATCTTTCTTTCTCAGCTCATCATATGAATGTGTTATCTTTGTGCTTGCAGAAGCTATTTGCACTGCTGCTCTTCAAAACACTGAAGCAAATTTTCTTTATGACTTTTTTTTTACCTGAAGAAGATGAGAAAGTGAGAGAGGCAGGTTTTTTTTAATTGTTATTAATTAATTAATATTTTAAGATTTGAATGGATTGGGTTGCTTGTTTGCTAGCATATTATTTCACTTCACGCGCCTTAGAGACACTGATCACACACACTTTGCCAGCAAAGCAGATAGGTATTTATAAATAAGGTTATAGCCAAGTTCATGTAGCAATCTGGCAAAAGTGAAAGTAGAGGTAGCAAAATGACCAATCGTGACAAGTTCAGGGAGCTGCATATGTATTATGCCTTATGTATATTAGACTATTATAATTTTGATACAGAACAAAAATATAATTAGTAAAAACGCAAAAAGTACTTAAAACTATCCAAAAGTAAGGAATTAGATTGGTTAACCTAAGAAAAATATTCTGAAACGATAATATTTTAGGAGTTTGATTTAGTTCAGTTTAATAATATTTTTGACAATCAAAATCGAACTGAATTAAATATATTTTAATTTTAAAAATCTAAAATCAAATAAAGTTTATTTGTAAATTAAACTAAAATGAATCAAACAAGTGAATTTTTGGTTTTCAGTTATTTTTCCTCACTTCTGCTAATAATAAACTATATAATTGAAGAAGAAAGAAAGGATTATAAGTATCGCTCTCAATAATAGATAATTTTATCAGTGGCAATGATAGATAATTTTATAGTGGCAATGATCTAGTGACTACTTTTCTTTAAGGGAAAAGGTACAATTTAGTCCCCAATGTTTAGTGCAAGATTCAATTAGACCCCTCACTCTTTTTTTTTTTTTTGCTTAAAACAAATCTAATGTTCCTCAATTTGATAATTTCGCTCATTCCAAAAGAAATGACATTCAAAAAAATCACTAAATAATCACTAAAATTCTTTTTGTACCAAAATATTTCAAATTTTTAATATTAATACACAAATTATCCTTAATCTTATTATTAATGGTACCATTTTCAAGGAAAATTATTTTACCTAATTATCAAATTTTCTAAATTAAATTATATGTGAAAGCTAAAATAATTAAATCAAAAAATAAAACTTTAAATTTAATTGAAAGTAATTTTTATTTTTTGATATATATCTATACACATACTCAAGTTGCATTCTATGGTAATGACATTCATTTTTATTTTTATTTTTATTTTTTGGTTATTAACAAAGTAAAATGTACTTTGTTAATAACCACCATTGGATGAGAAAATACACTTTCATCTAATGGTGAATAAAACAAAGTAAAATGAAAGTAAGTAAAAATTAAAGTAACCCTAGAATTTCCCCATACTCAAATACTCCATTTTAGGTTAATTAAATAAAAAAAAAAAAATTAAGTAATTAAATATTTGGAAAGAAAAAACTTCTCTTTGCTCCTACTCTCTATCCCTATTTTTTGATGTTGTATTTTAATAAAATACTTATTATTGAAATTCAAAAAATACTAATTCGGTTACACTAAATTATTTTTTATTTTTTATAAATTTTTAAAATATAAAAAATTAAATATTTAAAAATGATAGATGCCTAATGGAATCATCCCCAAATATTTGCACTTAAAATGGTGATAGAGAGGAGTAAAGGAGCGTTTACGCTCCAAATATTTAATTTTTTATATATTTTAAAATATATAAAAATAAAAAAAATTAATAGTGAAACCAAATTAGGACTTATGAATTTTAATATTAAGCATTTTATTAAAATATAAAATTAGGAAATAGGAATAGAGAGAAGGAGCAAAGAAAAGTCTTAGCTCTCCAAACATTTAATTATTTAATTTCTTTTTTATATTTTAATTCTTATTTAATTATTATAAAATGGAGCATGCAAGTGTGTGTAGATATAAAAATAGAAATTAGTTTTAAATAAATTTAAATTTTATTTTTAATTCAATTATTTTAGCTTTCACATATAATTTAATTTAGAAAAGTTGATAAATAGGTAAAATAATTTTCCTTAAACATTGTCCTATTAATAAAAAAAACTTAAGAATAATTTTACCTGTTAATATTAAAAATTTGAAATAGTTTGTTGGAGTCAAAACATAGAAATCAGTTTCAATTAAATTTCAATATAAATTTTTAATTTAATTATCTCAGTTTTCACATATAATTTAATTTTGAAAAGTTAACTATTAGGTAAAATAATTTTCCTTTAAAAATTGTACTATTAGTTATAAAATTAAGGATAATTTTGTATATTAATAATAAAAAAAATTTCAATATTTTGATTGAAAAATAATTTCAGGTGCCATTTTGTAATTGTTTTAATGTCATTTCTTTCGAAAGAGGACGGATGACCCGATTGAGCCAAAAAATAGATGGGGAGCATAATTGAACCTTGCACTAAACGTTGGGAGCTAAATTATATCTTTTTCCTTTCTTTAATAGTATTCTGAGTTGAAAATTTTGAACTATATAAATTGATTTTCAATATTCAGATTCTTTTATTCTTTTAATAATAATAATAAAGTGATCAATTTTACAATGTCTTCTCTACTACTAATTTTCTTGTTTACCTTTCTAATATTAATTTCTTTTACGGGATGAAATCCATCGGAATAGAAATCATTAATGTGATTTCTAAAGACTAATTTACCCTTTTTTTTTGGTTAAAAAAAAATATTGTTAAGCTTGTTTAATTGTACATGCACCATAATCAAAGTATAAATTCAATGTAATTTATTTCTTGACAAGATGATTTAATGTCTAGCAATCTTCGCATATGTTGATTTAATGTCTTCAGTTATTAGCATTGTCTAAAGTTTCTATCTGGATGGTGCAACTGACTTCACCTTGGTTTGCAACCAATGAAACACACATGCATTTGCTTCACAAAGATTGTTACACATACATGGGTTAGTAATAAACATACATGTGATTCAATATCTTTTTTTTTTGTTATGTATTTGTACATATATTTATAAATACTAATCAGATTATATTAATCATTATTAATCAGATTAGATTAATATGTGTAGGCGGCGGGGTTTAGCACGTGCCCAAGTGTTGGCGACCACGATACTGTGCGGGCTCAAGGCCCACTAGGAAATACGAGTTAGGTCGAAGCCTAATCGGAGATGGAGTCGCCACCCTGATGAAAGCCGAGGCACACTCGTACGGCAACTGGATTCCACGGAGGTTTCCAGAAGCCGTCATCAAAGAACGGGTTCGGAAACTGGGTATGAGCGTTTGAATGCTCGTCCATTTATGTTCATGATTTATTACCCTTAATTATTTGCTTATTCCTTTATTAACATGCGAATATTGGTTTCCTTCAAACAATGGATCAAATTTTACATTAAGTTCAAGTTTGCATATTAATCTCATTGCATGCATTTAGGTCTCAACAATTAACCAAAAATCATAGTTTACAATCATACATTCTGAATAAACGGGGAGAGGGTTTAAGGAGTACAACAACTTTGCTTCAAATACAAAGGAAATATACTGAAAATAAACAATAATATACAGATAATATATAGAGAGTAAACTAGAAATATACAGAAAGCCAACTCCTACACAACCTCTCAAGAACTAATTAAGAGGAATTAATTCCTCTTAACTAGAGGATCACTCCAGGTTCTGCAAACATCAAAGGTTAATCCCAAAACATAAAAGTAATCTCACATATAATACCTCTCACAAAATCACCTTTAAATCAAGTCAATACAAGGCGTAGATCATGTGGACCTAACATATTAACCTTAAATGAAATGACAAAAGTAGTTATACATAAAAAAACTGTGAATATAATCATGTGGGAGCTTATCATAAACAAAATCATGCAACATCTAAGAGAGATTTTAAAGCAGAGTTGTGGGCAACTCTGTTCAAGTGGCAATCGCCACTTAATGCTTTGGTTAAGAGGCGATCGTCACTTGATCAAGAGGCGATCGCCTCCTAGCCAGACGGAACTGCACTAGGAAGCTTTCTTTGCTTCTAAGCACAGCAAAGAATCACATACACAACAAATAAACTCCTACAAAGATACTGAATGCTTTCAAATTATCATGTTATGAATATAACTTAAGAATATAAACAAATCACAACTTAAAACACAAGAAAAAAGGAGACAAAACAATTCTATGTAAGATATGAACTTAAAAGCTTAAAGGGGAAGGTTTTTACTGATCAAATGAAGCTTGATCTCCCTAACTCAACCCTCAGAAGCTACTTGTGAGCTGAAATGCCCTTCAAATGCAAGATTGCCTCTTTCTCCTTTTAGAACAAGACCTTTCTCTAGCAATGAGCTTCTTTTTCTCAAGAAAAATCTCCCTTCTCCCCTCCAGCTCTCTCTTCCTTTTCTTCTTTTTTTAATGGTTTCCAAATCCCCCCTCTTCTTCTCTCCTCTCTTCCCTTTTTAAGCCTCTCCCCTACCCTTCTAATCACCATCACTTCCCTCTCCCCAAAGCTCCCCTCTCTTCCACCCAAAATTCTCTCCAAAGGTGGTTTTTTGCATGCTGGAGCAGAGGGTTAGGCGCGAGGACCCACTTTCTCTGCTAATTACATGCTGCATTTAATGCAGCATGCAAGTGGGAGACTAGGAGACGATCGCCTCTTGGCTAGGGGCGATCGCCCCTTGGCCAGGAGGGATCACCTCCTGGGCCTGGGCCTGCACGGGCCTAGCTGAGCTCAGGTGCTTGGGTTTTGGGTTTGGGCCTATTTTGGGTTCTAAAAGGTCTTAGGCCTGTTCTAAAAGAATCTCTGGGCTTCTTTTGCATTTGAAATCTAGCTTTCATCATCGGGCTTCTGTTGCGGGCCGATCAAACTGCATAGCGACAGTTCGTCCCCTATCATGGGCCGACCGAACCGGGTGTCTATAATATGTTATGTCATATTATTAATATGTTTGAAGTCAATGAAAGAAATATTGATGTACCAATTTAATATATTTGCAAATGTATAATAAGGGTATAGTAACACATCAATTTCCCAATATAATGTTTATGATATACATATATAATGACAATTTGCATGAAAATTTGACAATATGATATTTCTTTTTATTTTTAATAATACTAGTAAATAACCATGTGCTTTGCACATGAACAAAAGGTTTTTTAGCCTCGTGATAGTGAAGAAATTATTAAATATATATTTAATATTATTATTATCGTTGTTATTATTATTATTATTTGATTACATAACTTTTTTTTAAAAAAAAAGTGTTATATATTAATATTACAAATTTAATATAATCATAATTTATAGAATTTTGATAAAGTCGTTTATTTAAATAATTGTATGATATTACTTCAATATTTTTAAAATTATTTTTTTCAACTCTAAAATAAATTTTATATAAAAAATATTATAGTCATAATTAATTACAAGATAATAAGAAATCATTAGTTATTTTCTTAATAAAAATTTAAAAATAATAATAAATGATAATCATACTATTTTTTTTAATATAACAAAAATATTATTCTCAAACAAATTATGTGCTATACTTTTAAAAATATAATTATAAATACAAGATAAATAAAAATTTTCATTAATTTAATTTTAATTCCTTATTTAATAAAATTTAATTTAATAAGTTTTTAAATGTGATTTGGTATCATTAGTTTGGTCTTTCAACAGGCCAATATCATTATAGAATTTCTCAAATTAGAGGCTAACAACATCATCAAATTGATAGCGTTCTAAATACTAAACCAAATGTAATCATTTTTGTTGTTGGCCAATTAGACCATGTTCCATTTTTAATGTGATAAAGCTCTCAAACTAAACTTTAATGGTGAAATAAAGGCAAAAATATACATGGTCTCTAGCCTTCCAATTGGCCTCTTGATCTAGAATCGAAGTCTAAACTACTTTCCTTGATTTCCCTCTCTTTAGACACTTCATATATAATAATAATAATAACAATATATGAAAATGATTAAAGTAGTTATATGTACATAATGTGCTTAACATCTTTAGCTAGGTGGCTCAAATAGAACAACCAAGTGGACTCCTTCAATTTCTTAGTAAGCCACATGTGTTTTTTATTATAAAAAAGGGTTTAATTTCGTTTGGTTGATTTAACATGATAGATGTGTTGCCCAAAATAAAGAAAGATTTTGGATTTGTGATTGTATCAAGAGCTCATTTTGTCACAACAAATATGCATGTTAAGTCTAATATAATCTAATAGGTGATCCAATGCTGGCAGGAGTTGGTGGTGGCGACATTGCCCCCATTGTATGGAGTCTCGAAACTTCAAGATCAATCACGCATTTCCAAAGGATCTTCATTTTTGAGTTGTTTGATAACATCACTTATTATTTAAAAATCTTTATTACTTACTAATTTCTTTTTTTTCATTTGATACGCTCGATATTGTATAGCTACAAAGACTAAAGAGGTTTTTAATGTTGAAGTTGTGAACCATATGGAAAAGCTTGGAGAAAGCATGGTAAAACTTTTTGAAATACTTCGAAGGCAATAGGTGATGGGAAAATTAAAACCCAAAAAAATAGTTGTCCTTAATGGTGGAACCATATTCAATTTAGATGGAATGATGTTATCGACTATATATTGCAGTTGTGATCGTGAAATTAGATTTATTTGTGGTAGATTAGATTGTTTGGTGGAAATTTCTATTCAAATTTTATGTTGATTTTCACCAAACAATTGATTTCACTAAGAAATTTTAAAATGATTTCACCAAGAATTTGGAACAAGTATATATTTCGAGTTGAAAAAATTCATTAGACATTGGTGAAATGTTTCACTTGTACATTTCTTATTAATTCCAATTTTTGCTTCATTAGGTTACCATCAATGTAAAACTAACTTCACTACATTATTCGTTTACAAGTAAGATTTGAGGTTTATTTTTTTATTCTTTAATTAGTTGGTATAATAGTAGTGTTATGTTTACAAATACATTTTTTGTTGCTTAAAAAAGTTAGAGACTTTTATAAGAATGCTGTTGCAGTGTCTGAATCATGCTCCTTAGTTGTATAGGAGAAAGTGTACGACAGTGACAATCAAAACACTTCAATAACTAAGGGTGGAGAACGTCAACAAAGGTAATTTAATATACCACATGAAAATGTAGTTTCATGTCCACAATGCTAGGTTCATCAAAGAGAGATCTTAATTATTGATCTTCTTTTTCTCATAGACATGGTATATGCTCTGAAAGTATCTTTTTGCACTTGAATCCCTCATTATCAAATTTAAATAAGTTGAACATAAATTTTAGTTCAAAGTGAAGTATGAGCTAGAAGCCCAATACTTGATTTTTACATGAATTTATATGTAACAAACTATCAAGTCCACCAAATGAGATTTGGAAGCAGCCCTCCACAAAGAGAAACTTTAGACTAGTGAAGAGAGGAGTGATGACCATAATGAATGTTAACGGAAACTTCTTGCTTATTATAAGATGTAATTCTATAAGCCAATGATAAAGGAAGCAACATGAAAACAACAACTTTTTCATCCACTATTTATTTTTTTTTGAAATATAAATTTGCTTCTTTGATATCTAATGTATTTTTTAGTAGTTTGGTGTATTGCATCTTGGTATGGATCCTTATTTTCCCATGTTGACACAAAAGAGAAGTAATATATATTCCTTCATATAGCATGTGAATGAATTTTACTTTGAATTCTTCTTGAAATAAATTAGAGAAGAAGAATTGACACTATAATTAATGCATGTTAATTTCCAATGCTAACTTTACTGCATCCAAGACATCAACAAAAAAAAAAATTAATTAGATCGCTCATAAATACGAAACAAGTTAATTTTAAAATTTTTTATAGCAAAAATACTATTTTTATCCTTTCTATTATAATCTTTATTTCAAATTCCAAATACATGTTTATTAATCCTTGTGCAATGAATGTTTTTAATTTCTTTTTATTTTTCCTTATTGCTTTTCTTTTTAAGACATCATTTATAATTTGGTGAGATTGTTAAAAAGTGTGATTCGAGAACCTTAGTCTCAAAACTTTTAGCTTCCTTAACTTTTTAATGGTAATTTAATTTTCTAAGAATCAATTCAATGGGCATACACACACCTAATATATTTGCATTTTTTTCACCAAAAAAGGACCAAAAGAAAGCACATAAATAGTTTAATTCATATTTAGCCTCCCTTTTTTGAGTGGCTTCGATTAATTTTCACCTAATAATTTTTTTTTTTCCTTCTAGTTTTGTTCGATTGGTGCTCAAACAATATTGAGGGCCTAGGGGAGTCATGTCACAAAGACATAAACATTAGGGCAAAAAGATGCATGTTTCTGTGTGTGTGTGTGTATATATATATTAATATATATATACAACCATCTGAAGGAACTATTTACAGACTGACATATTAGGAAGGAAAAAACAATAACAACAAAACATGGAGTTTCTTCATTTCATTAGGAATGATGTATTTGTAAATTTCATTTTCCAAGTATGAAGAAGGGCTGCAAATTTTAACACCCAATAAGAGGATTATGTTTGGGATCAAATGCAGCTACACTATCACTTAACTTACAACCACTGGTTTCAAATGGGAAGAAGATGATACTAACTATCGATATAGCTATTACTACAACAAATAGAATTATGGCTTCCCCAATATGGCATCCAGTCACTAGTCCTACCGCTACGAGGGGGCATACCATCCCACCAATCCTCCCCACAGCGCTTGCAACTCCAGAACCTGTTGTCCTCACCAAGGTTGGATATAGCTGGAGGAAAGGCAAAAAAATAAATAAATACACTGAAGTTATATGAAGCCATTAAATCCATTTGTATCAATGTCTGATGAGCACTTTTTGGACTTCGCTCTTGGGTGCTACACTTTAATGGAAACTTGAAATTTCTAATGCTAAGCTAACAGATTCCCAGTCCTACTTAATTAAGGGCATATCAAAGGAAATAGGTAGTGAGAGAGTTTTCCCCCCTTTGTATATCCATCCGGCTCAAATTCAGAAATAGTCAAAACCCTTATGACTATCGGATACTAGGAGCATCAAATGGGAAAAAAAAAAGGAAACATGGTTGAGCTCAGACAACAATTAGCCAGGAATGGATTACATTGTTCACAAGCTTCCACTAGTATGTATTTTCAGATTCACATGTTATGAAATAATTAGCCTGAAGCTTTAGTGGCAGCACTAGCAATGAAATTCGATTAAGATAAACCAAGAGATAAAGCAAAGGAAGAGTCTATAGGATTTACCTCCGGGCAATATATGCATGCAATTGTGAATGTTCCTATGGAACACATGCGAGCACCAAATAAGAATGATATTGTCAGGATTTTACTCTGACAAGAAACAAGCGGCAGAAGAAAAATGCAAGCCACAACAAACATAAATATCATGGAACGCTTGCGACCAATTCTATCCACAATAATTGCTGATAACAGAATCCCAGGGAGCTCTGCGAAAGTGGGTTGTAAAGTTCATATGATCAATGTATAAAAATTAATTAAAAGATGAACAATAATGATGAGACTATATATGCAGTACCTGCCAAACTGGTGATAAATACATCTACGTACAGGCTATCATCCTTGTGATTTTCCAAATCTAGGGTAGCTGAGCCTGAGCGACACTTGCTTTGTCCACCACTTAGCTCTGAGGTCAGCAATATAATGCCATAATATACAAATGAATTTCCAAAGTATACCACCCACAAAAGAAGTGTTGTTCGAATTAATTTTGATGAGAAAAGCATAAAGAATGATGAGAAGGCTGATTTCAAATCCAAATTCCCTTTTACGGCCAAAGACAATAGAGGCTTATGGCTTGAAGAGGAAGACCCTTCATCCAGTCCAGTAGTATTATCAGAAACAAGTATTCCCCTTGGTAGTTTTGCTTGGTTTACCAGAGCTATTTTCTCCAGAATTCTATGTGCATCAGTATATCTACCTTTTGTGCATAGGTATCTTGGAGACTCTGGTGCAACACAATAAAAGAGAAGCAGAGCAATTGAGGGCAGAGAAGAGAATGCAAGCAGCCACCTCCAATTTAATCTAGGCATCACAATCTGCAACATTTAAGATAAGATATGCATGTGAAGCTTAACTATCTATTCCCCTGAAATACCTGCCATTGGCAATTGATCCAGTGGCAATAGATTTAGAGGTCAATTAATCTTGGCCTCACAATCTGCCAATAGTTAACAATTCCCCTGAAGTCTTGGCAATTAAACAAAGTCAAGCTAATGATCTGGCTATTACTACAGCATTAGTTAACCTTGTGCCAATGGCAAATGATACTAAACTTTCCTATCTATCATTGATGGAGGAAGAAAAAAGAAATAGAAATGAACAAGTTGTGAAAAAGAAAGAAGCCAGGAGAGGTACCCATGCAAGTGAAGCCTCAAAAATTGTTCCAAATGTCCAGAAAGTGGAGAAGACAGCCATCCAGGAGCCCCTATTAGAAGGAGGAACAAACTCCAGAAACCATGAGGAGAATACAGGTCCACCGCCAAGGCCAATGCCAACCAAAAAACGAAGAGTCATCAAAGATTTGTAATTGGGGGAGAAAGTGCTTAAGAATCCTGCTCCACAAGTTAGAAGAGTTGAGCCAAGAATACCCTTCCTGCAGGAACAAATTAATTAATTAATTAATTAAAAGCCGAAACACCATTGTTATAACAAAAAGAAAAAGAAAAAAAACCTGCCTTCTGCCATAGTTATCAGAAACAAGGCCCCAGGAATATGCTCCAAATAGCATACCTGAGAAAACAACAGTGGTCAAGAGACTTTGTTGGGAAGAGGAGAGTGCCCACTGAGTCCTGACAGAAGGACCCACAAAAGAGAGAATCATCATTTCCATGGCTTCAGCAAAACATCCCAATCCAGCGTAAACAAGCACAAGTCCTTGGAATTTACCAAACCCAACAGCACCAAGCGCCTCATCAAGGGTGTACCTCTTTTGTTCTTCTTCTTCTTCATCCATATGATAATATGATCATTCAAAAAAACAAAAACGTAAGAAAAGAATTGAAGCTTCCATAAGATGGGTGGCTAAGTACTGTATACTATATTCATTATATAATTAAAAAAGAAGAAGAGAAGGTACCCATCAGCTTTAGAGAGGTTGGATTTATCAGAAACTCCATTAGAAGAAGAAGAAGAAGAAGAAAACAATTGTGATTTGTTCGTTGATATGTGCATTATTTAAATTTGAAATTGAAATAAAAAAAAAAAAGGGACTTAACCCATATTTTGCCCCTGCACTTTTACTTTTTCCTAAATTTCTCCTTACACTTTTTTTTCTATAGATTAATGCCTTACAGTACACTTTTATTTTGCTAGACATCAACAGTTCTTACTAATTTATAGTATACTTCTTTACACATTTTACCATTAATTTAATTTTAAGCAATTAATTATTAAAGGATGTACCTATTATCACCCTAAAAATTATAAATACACTCAAAATTTATCTTATTTTTTAAATAATAACTTGGAAAAATTTTCTTAAAAATTATTCAAGATATTTTTTTTATTTCTTAAAGATTTATTACCAACTAGATTTTAAGTTTTATTTGTTAAAAATTCGCACATATATAATTTTTTTATCATTTATTTTTACTTAAAATTAATTAAAATAAAATATATTGAAATTTTTACTTGAATTATTTTTACAAAAGTCAAATAAAAATTTTAAAGAATAAATTACTATTATATTATTTAGATTTAATTTTCATAAAAGAGATTATCATTTAATACTATTTTATATTAAAAAATAAGTATGGATAATTAAATTATATATATAGTTGACAAAATAATTAAATTATATATATAAAGCTGACAAAATTTTGTAAATTCATATTAATTAGGGATTTAATGTATATAAAAATAAAAGTGTAAAGATTTAATGTTTACAAAAATAAATACATGGGTTAATGTAAAAAATTTTAAAAAGTATATTTATTCGTCAAGTAAGTCTCATTCTCATTTAATAACGGTGAGATTCACTTTTTCAGTCACTATTACAGGAGAACTAAATGTATAAAAAATAAACTTGTAAAGTGTGAATTTATAGAAATAAAAGTATAGGGAGAAATCCAAAAAAAAAAATGTACAGGGGATAAAATATAGATTAAGCTGAAAGAGAAAGAAAAAGTTGCGTGTGTAAATTAAATTTATTTACGCAGGTCCTTCCTAGGAGACGACTGACGAGACAAACAAAACAAATAGTTTTGATGTTCTGTCTGTTTTTCTTCCAATGTTTGGTTGGTCGGTTGCTTTCCTTCATTTTTTTTTTTTTTTTTTGTTGGAACCAATCCTCTTTTCCTTCTTGTTTCAGCAACATGGTCTAATTGCTTAAAACAAATTTAATTAATTAATTTTTTTCCACTAATTCCACATATCCATATTTTATAAGGTAAAGATACATTTTTGCCCTCAATGTTTATACCAAGAGTGCATTTGCCATTGAAGATTTTCTTGGCTCATTTAAATACAAAAATTTGAAGCAACCCAAAAGAATAAAACGTCATGCCCAGTTTCAAGTATCAAAGTTGGGTAAAATGCTTTCAATTCGTAACTAACCCAACACATATAATGGAAATAAAATACAAGAAAACCAGGTCTCAAGAACATTAGGATCCTAACTCATCTAAAATTTCTTTTCAGTTGCCTTGATATGCACCAATCACGTATATTCTGAAGCCACCCATGATGTTTTACAGCCATATGAACATCAACATAATTAGACAATAAAGAAAATGATGACATATAAAAACAGACCATTGGCAAGAACTTTTCCAATTAATTGCACACAAGAAAAATGATAATGTACACATTTTATAGAATATATGTATTATATTGTGAGCTTGAGGCTCAAGGTTGTTAAAGACAAAAAGCAATCACAAGCTTAAGGAATATCTTTCAAGGGATCATATATATATATATATATATATATATATATATATATATATATATTATAAAAATTGGCGAAGGAAACATCAGACGGTGTACCAAGACATCCTAGCTAGGCTAGCACCTCTCTAGCACCTACATCACCTGAATCCTTCTAACTTATTATTAAATAAAAACAAATGAATGCAAAGGTTCAAATACAACCAAAAGGGATAAAAAAAAAAACGAATACAGCTAACAAAATCTAATGCTTAGCCCCCTGAAATTTCAGTCAAAATCCTATTGGCTACCTAAACTTCTAAAATGACCTTATAGACACCTTAATTTGCTAAATGTGACCTTATAGACACCTCCGTACGGAGAGTGGGACGCACGCACCCAGCTGAGATTTTGGCTCCATTTGTCTTTTGTTGATAAATTTCTTTTCAGTCCTTACCTTTTGTTGACAAATTTCTTTTCAGTCCTTAAATTTATATTTAAAGTTCAAATAGGGTCAAAGAATTATTTAAAGTAAAATTTAGTTATACTAAAAATTAAACTCATAAATTAACATTATTATAAATCATAAACAAGATCAAGGCATCCATTATTAATAATTAATAAAATTTTTAAATTTTTATTAACTTTGTACCAAGGTCCAAGAATTATTTATTTTTTTACATATTATTAATATTTTTATTTTTATTTATTTTATCAATAAAAATTAAATAATAAATTTTTTAATAATTAATAATTTTTTTAGACCCCAATAATTAATAAAATTAGTTATACTTAATACAAGTTGAATTTTAATCATAAATCAAAATTATTTTTTTTAAAAGGAAAAAAATAAAAATTGTGTGAAGGAGAGGGTATGAATGAGAAGGAGATGAAGTTTAAAGGACTAAAATGATATTTTTATGTTAAAAAAATTTACAATTTAATCACTGAATTATCAAATCCATGTTAATTAGTCCATTCCTCGACCTTCCAAAAGAACCCATTCCTCGACGGAGACAGGGACCACCATTCCGAATCCTTTACGATTTTGTTATCAAATTATCATGTATATGCAAATCAGTCCAAATTCTTAATCAATTAAGAATTTTATATAATTATTGACATTTTGAATAATATATGAATATTAAAAAATTATATGAAAATATATGAATATTAAAAAACTAAATTAAAATATCTAAATATTAAAAAAATTAAATTAAAAATATTATTTACTACTTTTTAAATTAAAATATCTCAATATTAAAAATTAAATTAAAATATCTAAATATTAAAAAATTAAATCAAAACATCTGAATATTAAAAATATACTTGTCATTTTAATTTCAATATAATAAGGATATATAAGTGCAAATAAATTAATAATATTAATAATTATTATGCTTAAAATAATAAAAGAATGTTAAAAAAGTGAGAGGATCAAAATGATAATTTACAAAAATCATAAGGATTGAAAAGAAAATTTTTTTGGCTAAGAAGCGTGGCTTAAAACACGGAGGTGTTTAAAAGAATAAAATTTACAAGTTGAGGTGTCTATAAGGTCACATTTAGCAATTTAAGGTGTCTATAAGATCATTTTAGAAGTTCAGGTGGCCAATGAAATTTTGTCTACAAGTTCAGGGGCTAAGTATGTATTGTGCCAATGATATTTAATAAATATTCTCAACAATAAATGGCACCTCATGCCATTTAACTATCAATATGAATGAAAAGTGATACGTAGACTTCATGTTGATAATTAAATGTTTCATTATTTCTTTGTGAAAGAACTAAAATAAATTCCTAAAAGCATAGCATGTACCTTTTCTTAAAAAAAATATATATTAATGTTAGTTTACTACGCGTGTAAATAAATTAACTTTTAATATAGGTAGTTAATTTTTTTTTATTTTACATGCATAACAACATTTAGTATCAATAATTTATTTTGAATTTTATATTTTTTTAGTCATAACATGTACATTTTTTTTTATATTGCTTGATTCTAAAATTTTAAAAATTTTAGATCTACAAAAAAAAAATATATATATATATATATTTTTTAACTTTTTTAAAATTTTTAAAAATATAAAAATATATTTCTATAAACTTAAAAACTTTTAAAATTTTAAAAAATTCATAAATATTTATTTTGAAAGTAATTTCATCAATATTCATAGTTATTAAGAAGTGTCTAATATAATCCAATTAGGACTAAAATAAATAAGGTCAAATATAAACCTTGAGGTAAAATTAAGAGCCTAATTTATATTTTATCTTTTTTTTAAATATTCAAGTTTTTGAAAATATCACAAATTGATAAATTTTCTACAAAGTGTCATGATAATTATATTCAATAAAATTATGCTACACCAGTTGCTAGTTTTGACATGTTAGCTTTTATATATATATATATAATTGTAAAACTCTATAAAAAAATTCAACTGCAATTGCTAGCCTATAATTTGGGTTATTTTTATCCATGATATCCAACTTTATTACTTGATCCATAATAATAAATAATACTCAGTTAGTCACTTAAAACTCTTTTACATTTAATTTGAGTCCCACTAAACTAACCAACATCATTTTCCGGTGGCCTGTGATGATATAGAGCCAATGTGGCCAGTGACGTGTCAATTTTTATATCCACCTAGAAAATTCTAGATCTTTATTGTGAATGGCACCACTGCAACCTCTACTGAGACTGCCACCGTTATAACCTCTATTGTGACCATCGCTGCTAGCTCCTTGCAATATTAAGGACATGGAAAATCAGGTCTGACCTCATCTTATACCTCGAAATTATCTATGCTCAATTGATCTAAATGACAAATCCAAAACAAATTTCAATTAGTTCATACTCAAAGATTAATCAAAACAGCCCATAAAACATGTTACAAGTAAAATATAATATATGATACCTGATAACATGT
>CATIWK010032709.1:0-25809 GCA_949634005.1 Mallotus japonicus | reverse complement strand
TTAGTAGTTAGTAATCTTAATAGTTAATTGATACTTAGTATTTAGTTTTATGGTTAATAGGTGATCTTAGTAGTTAGTAATCTTATTAGTCTATTAATACATAGTATTTAGTAACCTTGAAGTTAATAGTTAATTGATAATTAGTTTTTGGTAATCTTATAGTTAATAAGTTCATAAGTTTAATTACTTTATACTTAATAGTAATATTATATACTAAAACTATACATATAGTTAAAATTAAAATCATTAATCTTATGTTTAGTAAAATTGTAGTAATCTTATAGTTGATGATCTTAGTAGTTAGTGATCATATTAGTCTATTGATATTTAGTATTTAATAACCTTGAAGTTCATAGGTTTATAAGCAATAATTTAACTATAACTAATACCCAATAGTTAATTGATACTTTATAGTTAATAGAATAGTAACTTAGTATTATGTAATACTTTCTATTTTAATATATTTACTTAATATTAATTTTTTTAAGTTAATATTAATTTACAATATAACTAAAAAATAAGTTTTTTATTGCAATTAATAGTTTTTAACTACATTTACTTAATATTTATACTTATATACATCAAAATTACCAATTTTTATTATATTTACTTAACATTCAAACTAATATACATCAAAAATATGTAATTTGTTTAATATTAATCTTATAGTTGGTGATCTTAGTAGTTAGTAATCATATTAGCCTATTGATATTTAGTATTTAGTAACCTTAAAGTTCATAGGTTTATAAGTAGTAATTTAGCTATAACTAACACCCAATAGTTAATTGATACTTAGTAATAGTGTAACTAAGTATCAATTAACTATTGTATATATATATAGAGTACTAAGTATCAATTAACTATTGTGTGTGTATATATATATATATATAGTATTTAGTAATCTTATACTTAAGAGATTCATTATAACTTAGTTTTATGTAATACTTTCTATGTTAATATTTATACTTATATTTACTTTATTATATTTACATTATTACATTTACATTTACTTTCTATTTTATTACATTTACTTAATATTTATATTCATATACATCAAAATTATCAATTTTTTACTATATTTACTTAACATTCAAACTAATATACATCAAAATTATGTAATTTGTTTAATACTAATGCTCAATATTAATGTTAATTTATGTTATAAATATGTAACTTTTATTACAATTACCAATTTTTAATTATAATTACGTAAAATTATTATTATTATTATTATTAATATATATATATATAAACGAGCCTGTTCGCGAACTTATTCATGAGCCTGTTCACGAATATTCTAAACGAGCTTGTTCACAAGCTAATTCACGAACATATTAACGAGTCTGTTCGCGAATCTTAACGAGCCGAGCTTTAAGGTGTTTGAGTCCTGTTCATTTATTTTTCAAACATTAAAATTATGTTTGGACTCTATTTATTTAGCTTATTGAACGAGCTCGAACGAGCTGCGGTTCGCGAGCCGCTCTGCTCACTTGCACCCCTAAGCAGAGGAGAGGAGGAGCCATCTTCAACTTTTAGCCAATTTTACTCCACAGTCTCCTGCAATGCGAAAACATTTTCTGAGAAAATATCATTTCATATCAGATTCGAACTTCACCCTTTTTCTTTGATTTTTACATTACACACCAACTGCTAGAAATTTTAACAAGAAATCAGTGGAAAGATTTCTCATATACAATAATAACACAACAACATCTATGGCTCCTCCAAAGAAACCAAAGAAAACCAAAAAAGCTTCAAAGAAAATAAAGAAGAAGAAACTCAAGAACAAAAGCAAAAGCGCAAGCGTAGCTCCAATCGACCCCAATGCTATCGACTCCGATTGGTGGGATACTTTCTGGCGCAAGAATTCTTCTTCCTCAGGTACCCTTCTCTCTCTCATCCACTCTTCTCTTTTTCCTCAGTTCGCTTTTGACCCTTTTTCATTCTTTCTGAAAATTAATGCAGCCTTTTTTCTTTTGTTTGGTTTGATTTTCTTGATTCATACCCATTACCTAGTGATCCATGAATTTTGACTTTCTGTATGTTTACTGTTTGTGGGTTTATCTATTTTTATGTTGTTCAGTCTGCAAATTCTCATATAACCCAGTTGAACTCTTTTTGCATTGTTAGTTTTGGTGATTTGTGAGATTATAGTTTGGTGGTTAATCTAAGGGGTACTGAATTTTAGTGGGTTCATTTTGAAGTTAGAAATTATGTGCTCTAAGTAGCAAGAATTGAACTTTTTAGAGTATTGATAATGTCAAAGTTGCTAACTTTTGGAATTATAAATTGGATTTCTTCGATCAGAATGTGCTTTTGTATGAGGATCAGTATTGATGTTTTTGAGTTTTGACTATATAGATGCTCCAGTGCCCTCTGCCGAGGACGAAGCGTTCAAGTTTTTCTTCAGGGTCTCAAAGAAGACCTTTGAATATATTTGTTCCCTTGTGAGAGAAGATCTTATCTCAAGGCCACCATCAGGGCTTATCAACATTGAAGGAAGGCTTCTTAGTGTTGAGAAACAGGTGGCAATTGCTCTCAGAAGGTTAGCATCTGGTGAGTCTCAAGTTTCAGTTGGGGCTGCCTTTGGAGTTGGCCAGTCTACTGTCTCTCAAGTGACTTGGAGATTTATTGAAGCATTGGAAGAACGGGCCAAGCACCATATTAAGTGGCCTGATGCTAATAGGATGGAAGAGATAAAGTCAAAGTTTGAAACATTGTTTGGGTTGCCAAATTGCTGTGGTGCTATTGATGCAACACACATTATTATGACACTTCCAGCAGTTGAAACCTCAGATGATTGGTGTGACCAAGAGAATAACTATAGCATGTTCTTACAGGGGGTTGTTGACCACGAGATGCGATTTCTTGATATTGTGACAGGTTGGCCTGGGGGAATGACAGTGTTAAGACTATTGAAATGTTCAGGATTTTTCAAACGCTGTGAGAATGGTGAATGTTTGAATGGAAATTTGAGAAAGTTGTCTGAAGGACTGGAGATCAGAGATTATGTTGTTGGTGGGGTTAGCTATCCCCTTCTTCCATGGCTGATAACTCCTGATAGAAGTGATGAACACTCAGATCCAATGTCTACTTTCAATAGAATGCATGAGGTGGCCAGGTTGCTTGCAGTGAAATCATTTTCACAGCTAAAGGGAAGCTGGAGGATCCTCAACAAAGTTATGTGGAGACCAGATAAGAGGAAACTACCAAGTATTATCTTAGTGTGCTGTTTACTTCACAATATTATAATTGACAATGGAGATCAGTTGCATCCTGATGTTGCTTTATCTGGACATCATGACTCTGGTTATGGAGAACAATTCTGTAAGCAAAATGATCCACTTGGAAGAACCTTGAGAGAGAATCTAGCAAAATATTTGCAGCTTACAAAAGAGAAATCTACATCTAAGTAGTCAAATGCCCCATCCAGAGATTATTTTTGTGATATTAGGCACACTTTTAACTTTGGCCGTCCTGGTATCACATAAATTGACATTTGTTGGTGGAACTAATCTGGTAACCCCCATATTGACTACACAACATTTGTTGATATTAGCATTGCTGTTGTTTTTATTTTGTTGTTGGCAGAAGCATCTAAAGTAGACATTGGATCTGAGTGTTCATCAACCTGCATTTGGATCTGAGTGAAATCTTATTTCAGTAAATGTTGCTTGCATCTAAATATCAACAAATGTTGGTTGCAGTGAAATCCTATTTCAGTAAATGGTTTTCAATGCTACTGGAATTTGCATTTGGCATGTCCAGCAATATTTGCAAGTCTTTAGTAAAGAAGCATTTCAAGATTTCGAGGATAGATATTCTGGAGATAATAAGTAGTGGTTTCCTCGTCTTATTTAGATCCCATTTGATAGATGGAATTTTGCTGTTGTAAGTGCTGTGCAAATTTGAAAGCAAAAATGGATCATCCCATAGGCGTCAGATGTTACTCTGCAAATTCGAAGTAAGAAATCAAAAGGCTGTCTAAACAACTACATGGCTGCTCTTTTTATTTTTTGTTGCTACAGCTATCTTCTTCTTTTAACCATATGAAACATTGATAAACCCTTCCAGCTCTTTTTTTACCGTATCATTTACTTCCATTTTTGAATTCATGCAGTAGCAAACAGCATTTTAGAAGAAGTGTTCAAAAAGCTCTATAAAAGCGCTAGGATATAAACTTCTGTTCTTTTTAGCTGTAGGGATGGATGTTAACCTTTGATCATCTACATTTCTTCCATGTTTTTCGAAAACTTGTACTCTATTAGAAGAAAAAAAAAGCTCAAAATGATAGCTTCTTATGACCTGCTCTTTATAACTAAAACACAAAAATAAGACCTGATAATTATTAAAAAAAAAAGTAAGAAAAAAGCTCTATAGAGCAGCTACTTTTGCCCGGCATGTACAGCAGGATCTCTGAACGATAGAAGACTGGATCCTCTCTTTAAGCAAACAAGGGAAGGGATAATATTTAAGTCTACGGAACATCTCTACCAAGAAAAATTTATGCACAAAAGCAACTAAAATGTCTTAAATTAACCTTAAACTACACAAATTATTTGCCGATGAATTGCAATTTATCTCAATCGCCCTTTGTTGGAGGTTGCACGCATGCGCAGAAGTGACCTTTATTTCTCTTGGGGCCAGTTCTTGTTCCCCCATACAGATAGTCCCGCAGTAGAACTCTTGTTTTTCGTTCTACTATCTTGGTCTTTCCTCTGCTTTTGTTTTCATCGTCGAGTTTCAGCAAAAGAAACTGCAATTTCTGCACCTCCAACTGCAACCTCCCAATTTTTTCAGAGCCTCTTTTTGCCTGTTCTGAGATTCTTCTCTTCCTGACACTTCCATTCTCATCCGATGCCAATGCAGATTTTTCATCAAAGGACATCGATTCATTTTCAATGCTTTTCACTAATTTGCGATTCACATCAAACAACTTCATGATGGCCTCCTCAGATTCTTCTAGCTGTTCCTTCACATTGTCATATTCAATACCTTTTCCCTTTCTGTTCTTCTCTGTAATCTCCACTTTCCTCTTCAAGTCTTGCACTGTTATTTGAAGATTAGTTAATTTTTGTGCATCAGAATCAAGTCTTTCCAGAACTTTCCTCTCATTCACTTCTTGACGAGACCCTGACAATCTCCTTGAGATCTCTAATTTGTCCACGCTAACATCCTTCTCAATCATTGATTCCCTAGAAGGGTACCGCTTGCTCCGCTTCTTCTCTGTCGGTGCCACATTTGCCTTCGGAGACTTGCCAACGTTTAGGTCAATACTTGCATCCTGGTTAGCAGTTTCCCATATTTCAAGCATTTGATCATCAGCCTCGACTGTATCTCTTCTGCTGATCCCATATGATGAACAGTCAGATATCTGATCAAGCATTATGTCTTTAGTCATCACTTCATTTCCCCCTCCAGAGATTTCGTGTCCAACTCCCTTGCCCTCTGGATTTTGATTTCTACGTAAGCTACTTCTGGATTTTAGCCTTTCAATCTCTCCAATTGCAGCTTCAAGCTTGGAATTAGCACTTGACTGTTCCAGAATAACAAATCTCTCCCTTTCCATAACTGCCTCTCCAATAGCTTCAATCCTCATCTGTAAATTTTGCAAGTCCTGAAGAACATCTGGACCCGTGGTAATTGGTTCATAACTAATTTGTTGAGAGCTTTCAGCATTTGCTCCCAATATGTCATCCTAAAACAAAACAGACATAAAATATGAATTTTAGATGATATCCAAAACCAGGTGCAACAGCAGCTTATGGAAGAAATAGCAACTCGAAACTTATTCAGTACATCATAGGACTACTTTAAGATGAGATTCAGGCATGACAATGCACTAAAAATATCTGGTTAAAATTGAAACTGAAAGTCCTTTGTTTATGAGAATAAACAGACATAGAAATGGTTATCTTTGCATTCAATGTTCAGTAAAAGAGTTACACAGGTCAAGTCAAAGACTCTAGATGCCATGAGCTCCTAAGGGTTTTCAAACTTTAAATTTTACCAACCCATTCATTCCCCTCCCATTTTAGGTGTGGTAAAGCTGGTTAGGAGGGTGGTGCAGAAGAGAAAAAAAAAGTACAAGTTATCAAAAGATTATGCCGCTGATAAAATAAATGTGCAAATCACAAGTAAATGGATGTAAATGTCAGGTCAGGAAGATGCTTAATTGTAGATAATAAATCTTGGGGAAATACTTGATAATGCTAATTCTGCAAATGTGAAAGAAGAACAGCAAGGAATTTTCAGTTAAGAATCCAACCAAATTAAAATTTCAATAGTGAGCTCGTATACGATTAAATAAATTTACCTTTGCCTCCCTGTTGTCAACTTCAGGAAGTATTGCATGTGAGAGAGTATGATTCTCCAATGATGTTATACTCTCCCTCAAAGAAATGAGGGCTGGGACATACGAAGTCGTCTGAGTCTTTAGATCTTCATTTTCACATTCCAAGCTGCTAACTCTTTCTTTTAGCTGATTGATCTCCGCAGCTCTTCCTTCAAGGCTTTCACATGCTTCAATGAGTTCATAAATCTTTCCTTCAAACAATGCCTGTCGAACAACAGAAATCTGCAATTCACCAAAAAGTACAGCAGCTTGGGACTCCCACCTTTCAACGTCATATTTTTCTTTCTCCAGTTCAGAATTTAGACATTCCTCCCTACTTTTAGTTTCCATAAGCTCTCCATTCAATTTCCCCATGTCAATCTCCAATTCCCTATTTGCTTCACGGATACATTCTACCTCCATACTTCGTTGATAATAATCTTCAGATAGTTTCATTAACTGCTTTTCTTGATCTGCTCGTATCATGTCTACCTCATCACACTTGCTCTTCAGGTCTTCCACCATTTTATGAAGCTCTTGAATATTTCCTTCGAACAGTGCTTGTTGCACCAGAGAGTGGAGCTCCCATCTTTCAACCTCGCATCTTTCTTTCTCCAGTTCAGAATTCAGACTTTCCTCCCTGCTTTTAGTTTCTATAAGTTCTTCATTCATTTTCCTCAGGTCAGTCTCCAATTCCCTATTTGCTTCACGAATGCATTCTACCTCCATACTTCGTTGATCATAATCCCCAGATAGTTTGGTTATCTGCTTTTCTTGATCTGCTCGTATCATCTCAACCTCCTCACATTTGCTCTTCAGATCTTCCAAAATTTTATGAAGCTCTCTTTTCTCATCATGAATTACACTAAGTTCCACTAACCTCCCCTCCATTGTCTTCACCTTCTCATTGAGCCCATTATTGACATGATGAAGTTTATCCCGATTTTCATTGAGTTGTATTACTTCCAAAAATTTTTCAGAGATGATATCCCTGAAAATTAGAGAAAGGATATTTAGAGATACTGTTTCAGCAAAAACTTTGCAGTTCTCATCTTCTAAATTATTTTTCTCCTCTCCCAAGTCTGAGACTGACTTCATTAAGGATCTTTGCTCATCAAACAACTTGCAGTTCTCTTCCTGTAAATTCTGGTAAGCCCCTTGCAAGTCTAAGAGCTTTCCATGAAGATTCTTCAGGTCAACCTTCAATACTTCCTCTTTGTTGTCCCCCTCCACAATCTTCAATCTCAATTCTTCGTTTATCGCTGAAAGTTCTTGGTTCTTACTGTGCAAAACTAAGAACTGTTGAGACCTATTTGCCAATTCCTGACCAAGAGTGTCTTTAGCTGTCACAAGATTTGCCACCTCTTGTTGCAGTTGCCTAAGCAGAGTGACAATGACAGAATTCTCAATGACCAACTGCTGTTTCTCATCTTGCATCTCCAAGAGAAATTTTTGTGTTTCTTGGAGCTTGTTGACTGCATGGTTTAGAAGCATTTGATCTTGATCAGCCTTATCTTCAGAACACCGGTTTGCATCAAGTTCAAGAGTCTTCAGCACCGTAGAGAGCCCCACTCTTAGTACATTAATTTGATCATGTAAACCTTTCACCTCCACCTGTTGTTCCAGATTTTCATTCTCCAGTTCAGAAATCAGTTTCTCTGACAATTTAGATGCCTCCAGGAGTTTTTGATACTCAACCAAGAGGGAAAATTTATTTTCTTCTAGATCTTGCACACATTTTTGCAAAATGAAAATCTCCGTCTGAGCAGAAAAGGTTTTCTCCACTTCTTCTTCATATTCTTTCTTTATGCACTGGCCTTCTTCTTGAAGCAACCGAATCTGTCTTGCCATACCAGCCAATTGAGACTCATTCAACTGGGCAAGACTATCATGTTCTTGCTTTTGCGTATCTAAGCAAACCCGTAACTCTTCCACTTCATGAAGCTTGGAGTCTCTCTCTTTCTCCAGATTGGAGTATTTCCCTTCTAGATTTGCGTAATTATTCTCCAAATCTTCCAGTCTTTTATGAGTGATGTCCAACTGAGAAATTAAATTTCCTTTAACAGTAACCAGGCCAGACTTCTCATTCTCAAGCAAAGCACACAAGTCTTCTAAGCTCTTTGATTTTACCCTCAACTCTTCAACCTCAGCATGTGCATCAGAAAGGGAATTTTCCAGAAAATTGTTCTTCTCCGTAAGTTTCTCCAAATTATCAGTCGCAGTCTGCAACTGAGTGACTAACATGGCCTTTTCAGATGCAAGAATGGATTTTTCTCCCAGGAGAGATTGACAGGATTCTTCTAATGCCCTTACCCTTTCTCTCACCCCTTCTAGCTCAGCATTCAAATCTGCTAGAGAATTCTCTAAAAGAGCATTTTTCTCTATAAGCTTCTCCATGATCTCCAACTTTTCCAACAGAGCTTCCTTTTTACTTCTCTCTTGCTCACAAACCTCTTTTAGCTTTATGTTCTCATCTTGCAAATCCTTCACAGATGACCCAAGGCACTCTGGATTGAAGCCTACCGACTCCACCTGGCCCATGATAGCCTGGTGTTTCTTGTTAAGGTCATTAAGTTCCTCCCTTATACAGTATATTTCTTGCTGTAGAGCATTTCTTTGGTCCAATCGAAGTTCGACATCTGCTTCAAGTTTGCCTATTGTCTCCCTTAATCTTGAAATCTCATCTTGCAAATTCTCTATTGTCAAAGCTGAAGATAAGTTGACTTCACTCAGGTCCTTGTTCTGCATCTTGACCTCCTCAACTTCTTTTTCTAAACTCCGATGACAAGCTTCCAGGTCCAGTAAATTTTGAGTCTTACTCTGAATATCTGCCACCATAGATCTCAGTTCTTCCTGAGATTGAGAGTGCAAATGCTGCAGAGTTTGAAAAGCAGTTTCAGCCTCCACAAATCGTAAACGCTCTTCTTGTACGCAAGTCCAAAGTCTCCCCAATTCCTTCTGCTTCTCTGTAAGCTCTTCACTTTGTGCAGCTACTTTCTGTGCCAGAATCTCCAACTCAGAGTGCATAGTCTGATTTGATTTCTTCAGCAAAGAACACCTTTCTTCAGCACCCTTCAACTTCACAATACCATCATCTATCTCAGAGCTAAGCCTTCGAACCTCCTCTTCAGCAGAAGCTAGTTTCTTCTCCAAAACAGAAATTGTATCCAAACATTGCTGGAACTTAACAGCAGCAGCTTCATTCTCTTCAGTTAGCTTGGCTACCTCTTGCTTCAAATTTTCAACTTCTCTTTCAGCTTTCTCAGCACGGTCATTAAACTTCTTGGCATCTTCCTCGGCATGCAATAATTTTTCCTCCAGGTCAGAGATCTTCTTCGAGCACTCATTGTACTGATGAAGAGCATTCTCCTTTTCAGCTTCTAATCTAGCCAGTTCTTGCTTAAGTGTTTGAGCCTCGATTTCAGCTTTACTAGCTCGCTCATTCAGTTCTCCTGAATCTTTCTGGGCATGGGAGATGCTGTTTTCTAGGGTAGCTATTTTGTCCAAACACTGCTGATATTGAAGAAAATTAGATTCTCTTTCAGCCTCAAGTCTAGCAAGGGCTGCCTTCAGAGTTTGAACTTCAGTTTCAGCTTTGCTGGCTCGTTCACTAAGTCCCAAAGAATCTTCCTTAGCACGAGAGACTTCTAACTCCAGATTAGACAATCTTTCCAAACTCTCTTGGTACTGCAGCAACCCAGCTTCCTTTTCGGCTTCTAATTTCGCAAGAGTGTTCTTTAAGGTTAAAATTTCCATCTCAGCTTTACTCACTCGCTCAGAGTCAGATAGAACTCGAGCTTTGATATCATTGTTTTGCACACTTTGCTCTTCAGTATCATGAAAATTGAGCCCTTTTCTTGCCCTTCCCTCAGCCAACTTTGCATTGTTCACCCCCTCTGCAGAACCAAACAAATCATTGAACTGTTTCAAACCCTTTCTACCAGGAACTTGATCAGATTCTTCAGTAAAAGCTCCATTCTTCTTGATAGAGTGAAAATGTGATGGTGAGACTCCCAAGGCATCCTTTTGCAACTCATCGGAATCAAAAATTGCACGTATTGGTGGCATGTCAGGTGTACGAGGCTCGCCATCAGCAAAACTTGAAGGTGAATCGTCTGCTAGCATGAAAGGGACTTGATTGGGAAATGCTTCTGCCATTGTTCGATGTGCCTGGCTGATCACTCCAGTTGCGTGATCATACCTTTCAGCCAAGGCACGGTACGCTCTGTAAAACTCTTCAACCAATTTCATAAGCTCTGGGCGTTTCTTATAGTACATCTCTGCCCTCCTTGCAAAGGAATCTGCATCTTCTTCAAGGAGCTTGATCATTTGTTTGACTTTGACATCCATATCTGTTCAAGCATAAGAGAAATGTTAAACGTACGTGGGAGAAGATAATTAATGATAAAATTAAGTGAAGAACAAAAAGCCAAAAAAATCCAACAAAAATATTTGGTAGTAAACCGTTAAATACTGTCACTGAAATTGTTAGATGATTACAACTGCATGATGTCCTCTGCATTTATTAGTTACAAACAATAGGTCACTTTGTCTAAACTCCTAAAATTTAATTAAAACTTTGTCAATCACAAACTACTCAACAAAACTGGAAAGCCAATGGTTACAATATTAGAGAATGAAATGAGGATTATCAGGCTGACTTAGGTTATGGAGTCCTGAAACATTTAACTAAGGTTGCTACTGAGAAATAAACCAGAGTTCATGCAGAATGGGATGCAAGCCCTCCCTGGAACCTAGGACCGTAGTGAAGTAATCAAAGAACCTATTAACTGAAATTCCCTCATAAAGACTCAAAAAATATTGAAAGAAACAGTATCATAAACGATTCATTTCTAAAAGAGCAGTTCCTCACCAGAACAAAGGTAATAAATTGCCAAAATACAGGAAGAATAAAATGAAAGAGAGGATGGGAATCCCCAGAATAATCTTCAAAATTATATATTGAGAAACAGAAATTTAAGAGCTGAGCCATCAACAGAAAAGGAAGCTAACACAAATAGAAGCACAGAAATAAATTTTGAAAAACATGAAAACTACATAAGCCTTGGATTAAGAGTTTTCATAAACAAATTTGTTGTCATTTGTCAAGTTCATGGATATATTTGAGCAAGTAAACGAAATACATGATATCCACGAAAGAACGAGAGAATTGCATATTTCTGCAGAAAATGCACAATGTACTTTCTTTTTTGAAAGTTTTAAGAGTTGTTTTTTCTCCTGTTATGTTAAAAATTAAAACTCATAACAAAATACATACTAGCTGCTGGTTAATTCGGTGACCAAGAGAATTGCATATTTCTGCAGAAAATGCACAATGTACTTTCTTTTGAAAGTTTTAGAGATGTGCTTTCTCCTGTTATGTTAAAACTTAAAACTCATAACAAAATACATAGTAGGTGCTGGTTAATTCAGTGACATAAGTATCAAACATGCAACTGATCAATATTCAAAGAACCAAAATTAGAAAAAGAGAACTGACCAATTTGTTTATTTTACAATCACAATTATAAATCAATTTTTTAGCACGGAGAAATTGCCAGTTCACTACCACATAAGAAATTTCCTAACTGCTTTCAAGTCACCCCCGGTCAAGATCATTCAAAAGCCCACAGCTAGACAACATTTCTATTCAACTGCTATAATGTCACATTACAGCCTTGTTAACATAAGACCTCAAATAAACAAGCATCAATTCACCAAACATGGAGACAAATAATGGAAACAATACTCTCCAAGAAACCAATCTACTATACCTGTAAGATTCTCCTGAAGCCATTTTGAGTTTTTGGGGCTTATGTGGCTGTCCCACCACCAGGAATATTTTCTTTTGGAATCTCCTCTCGATGCCATAATAATTCAATTCAAGAACAACAATAAGATGAGGATGATCCAACCGAGAACCAAATTTTTTTTCTTTTTGACAAAAAGGGCAACCAATTAAGTAAAGACAATGACGGCCAGTATAAAGCTGTGCTTGTGTCTCACTCCTTGTCTGTACCTAGACCAAGTCAACAACATCAACAAACAAAAACAAAACAAAACAAAACAGAAGATCAGATCCTTCAAACCAAACTGAATGATAAAATTTTTCTTTCTTTAAAAAATTTAAGATCAAAACAAATTTACCTGTAAACTATAATTCATATATATGTGTTCCGGAGCTGTTATATGATGATATTATATACAGAAGTAGTATAACGGCTATCTCCACAATTTGCAAAAAGAAAAACCTGATCAAAGAAACACCACAAGATCAAAACTGTCAGTGAGAATTCAATAAATTGAGAACAATAAATTAGAAGATACATAGAATCCAGTATTCAGTAACTGTTCGATCCTCACATGGCTCAGAACAACAAAAACAAATAAATAAATAAAATAACAAACGATCAACAATGATCACAGGCTAAAGAATCAAAAACTCACAGCAGGTTTGTGATCAGAAGCAGAAGCAGCTACTGAAGAAGAACGTTTAGCTGCATGATGATGATGATGATGATGATGTTGTTGTGTTGCGTTTGTGGTTCCTTTTTTTTTCTTATTTCTTGATTGTTGCGACCGAGGACTAACCCATGATGTTTGGTTTTCCTAGATCTGTAGCTGCGTGATTCGGTTTCTGTGTGTATGTGTTTTGTTGTTGGCTTTACTTTTTTTTCTTTTTTCCTTTCTATGATGTTTTGTTTGGTTCTACCATTGGATAAACAGAGTGCAAAAGAAAAGAACTGTGCATTTGAAAGTGAGAAACCAACCAAATTACGCTTTCAAAGTGGGACAAAAACCTTAACTAACTTTAACAAAAATTAAAAAAACAAAAACAAAAACAAAAATACAGTCAGTCGTCTTGGACACTCTCTACTTAGTATTTTTTGGGGAAATTAGAGTTTTTTTTTTCCTTAATTTACGAAATTGTTAAGGACATTTATTAAAATAAAGAGGAAATGACTATGCTGTCCATTTTTTATTACCTTGGTTTTCTGGAGTTGTGGTAAAGCAAGTAAATGACTGGTTGTTGAGGAAAGATTGTGTTGCCATGTTTAGCGGAAGATTCTGATCTCTAGATTTTTTTACCAATTCTTGATGCATGAATAGAAAAGGTATTATTTTATTTCTAAATTAATTTTTTTTATAAACATTAAAAATATATATAAAAATCAATTGTTTTATATAAAAATATAAATACTTTGGATTTTTTTTTATAAAAATTTACTTTATTCAAATTTTAAAATAGTCAGAATTTATATAATTACTGAATATCGAAATATTATATATATTTTTACTAAGTATTTGAATTAAAATATATATATTTTGTCATATTCAATAAAAACAAGTTTAAATATTTAAATCACACTAAAATTATATATTTTAGTTTAGAATATAAACTGGTCTACTAAATGTATACGTGAAATTTTATTTTATTATCTTTACTATTAATCTTTAGATATAAATTTATTTTTTTCGTTGATTTGAACTATTGATATTTAGAGTCCATTAACTTTCAATTAATTCTATTCAATTCAAGTATAATTACAATGATTATATAACAATTAATTTAACAGCTTAGCAAAATTAGAAAAAATGATATCATGTGGAGTTTGAATAAATAATAAATTTCTCAAAAAGTTCGTAGCCTCAGCAAACTTTAATGCTGTAGGAAAAAAAAAAGAGAAGGAAGCAGGGGACATTTTGGTAAATGTGGGAAGAGAATCTAGAATGCTTGGATCGGTTGGGTGGCTGGTTGGGGAACTTGGTGGTGAGAGGGACGAAAAAAATGAATGTGACACGGCGTGAGTGCAGCCAGCGGCAGCGCATGCTTTTTTTCTTTCTTGGACGGTGGGTGGCCAAAGGACGGTTGTCCATTTGTCATTCCTTACGCCACTAAAGAAAGGAGCTACAACAAAATTCCCTCAATGTACAGCTATGACCTCGTTTTTTTTTTTTTTATAAACAACCAAATATTTTGTCACATTCTTCTTTTTCTTTTTTCTTTTTTTCTATTTGGTCACATTGTTGATTTTATTATACTCTCAATTTTATTACTTTTAACAAAGATTCACATTCTCTATTTTTTTATACTCTCAATTTTATTATTTTTAACAAAAATTAAATGATTTGTAAAATTATTCTATAATATTAAAAATTATGATTCAATAATTTTAATTACGGCATAGATTAAAATTTTTTCGTAAATTAAAAAAACTCTTAATACTTTTTTATAATTCATGAAAAATTTTGCTCTATATATTTTTAAAATGCGATATATATACTAAATATTATAAAATATGAAAGTGTGTAATTTTTTGATATCAACTATTATATCAGAAACTTGGACCAAAAAAAACTATTATATCAGAATCAGACTATTATATCAGAATCAATTAAACTTTTGACATACCAGAAAGAGATGCCCTATGATTTTATGTGATTACAAGTCCGCTAATTAATTCCATTTTATGTGGAACTCATAAGGGAAAAAGGCTTACTACGGAAATGGGTGTTGATAAAAAAAGAATGCACTAATCATCACATGTATTGGGTGCCTGTAAAAAAGACATAAAGTGTTATCATTCATCCATATGCTCCCTCAATTGTTTGCTTAACCAATTTGAATGTGCCTTGCACTCATACACCTGACAAAAAGGAAGCAATGCCTAAAAAAAATAAAAATAAAAATAAAAAAAATCCCAACTACATAAAAGATGCTTTCCTCATCCAAGGATTTAAATAACGGTAACGGTTGTAATCGCGATGCATAACTGTAATACAACAAACATTAATTATATTGTTTCACATGATAATTATACATATACTACTATAATTCTATTAATTAATATATTGTTTCACATCATAATTATACACATAATACTATAAAGTTCATAAAAAGTACAAAACAAAAGAAATATTAAAAATATAACATATATAAAATAACATCAATGCCAAAAGGAGTGCCTATGATGTATAAAAAAATATGCACTTTCATCTTCATGAGAATGACACATATATACTACAGGAGATGCAAACAAATTATCCATAAAATTAGAATGGTTAGTATCATCTTTACGAGCATTTAGAGGTTAAGGCTGAGCAAATGATTGACTTAAACTTGATGGATAGTGGTTTACACCCATGAATGAATATGGATTACAATAACTTGATTTAGAACTACCAACATCATAAACATATCCATAATTGGCAGTGGAATCAGTGTTGTCACCATAACCATACTCACCATAACTTTCTCCAACACTTAAATAAAAATCACCATGAAACTGATAATAAAATCTCTACAAAATCTCTTCTTTTAGTTCAAATAATTGTTGCTGCCTTATATTAGGGGTGTTCATGGTTCCGTTTAGTCGTTTTACAGTATAAATTTCTAACCAAACCAATAAATTCAAGTTCCAATTATGAGAACTTTTAACCAAGTCAAAATCCATTAAAAATTATCCAAATAAATGATATTTGGATTCGGTTTGGTCGATTCAACAAAAATAATAAATGAATAAAATAAAGATTAAAATTATTAATAATAGATTTCATAAAATCTATTAAAGATATAATAAAATGGAAAATTCATATTATACACACATCATTCAAATAAGGGAAAATGATCAAATCTATCCTGAACTATAGGCCAATTATCAATATAATCCTAATTCCAAAGTTGTATCAATTTGCTCCTCCAACTTTTCGAGTTGTTCCAAATCTATTCAAACGGCATTGAGCTTGTGACAGAGATGACGTGGCAATATGACGTGGCTGACATGGTAAAAAAATTAAAACTCACCTGATCAATTCTATCCTCAACTATAGACCAATTATCAAACCAATCCTAATTTCAAAGTCATTTCAATTTGCTCCTACAACTTTTCGAGTTGTGCTAAATTTATCCAGACGTCAACAAGCTTGTGCTAGATAGTTGTAATGGCTATCTTACATGGCATAAGAGTATCTGACATGGAAAAATTAAACTTCCTTAAAGTAGGTGTAAAATTAAACTTAAACTTCAGTCATACTTTTGGGTTTTTTATCTGATGCATATGTAATGGCTATAAAACGGTCAAAATTTTATTCCTTTTTTTTTCTTTATACCATTCTTTTTAAAGTTTTATTTAAAAGAATAAAGTGCATTATATACAGTGTTAGTTTTTTTTATTGGGTTAAAAATTATAATTTTATTGCCTCACAAAAACACTTACTTCTAATAACAACTAATTTCCTATACTCTTATTCATTCATAACTCATGAAATTTGTCACACATTAAAAACGAAGCCATAACCATGCCTCCAAATGGGGACAACACCAAAACAATTGACCTGGATTTGCATCAGTTCGAAATGTCTTCAAACGAGCTATGTTTCCACATTTACATGTCATGATCTCATTATTCAAACCATATATCCTTGTGTTTTGCGATTTTGATTTGGAAAACGATGAGTTTTAGATTTTTAATTTTTTTTGCCATGTCAGACGTGCTTATGCCATATAATATGGCCATTACAGCTATCTGGCACAAGCTTATTGACGTCTGGAAATATTTGGTATAACTCGAAAAGTTGGAGGGGTAAATTCAAATAACTTTGAAATTAATATTAGTTTGATAATTGGTCTATAGTTGAGCATAGAATTGATCAGGTGAGTTTTAAGTTTTTTGCCACGTCATCTCTGTCACAAGCTTAATGTCGTTTGGATAGGTTTGGAACAACTCGAAAAGTTGGAGGAGCAAATTGATACAACTTTAGAATTAGGATTAGATTGATAATTGACCTATAGTTCATGATAGATTTGATCATTTTCCCTTCAAATAATAATAATAATAATTGTTATTTCGCCGTCTGTCGCGGTGGGTAACGACTGTGACTGATAAATAACAGTCGTAACGGCCATTATCTATACATTTATTTATGAACGGCGAATAACTAAACGACACACTCAAAAACCTAGAAATAACGGCTGTTATTTAAAACCATGCTCTGACCTAACGCTAATATTAATTCAATGTCAATTTAAACATGTTAACATGTGAGTTTTCTCTTACCGTCCAAAAAAAAATGTGAGTTTTCTCTTAGTACAAATAGTTTTTTTTTTGAAGCCAAATAGTTTTCTTAGTACAAATAGTTAGTGTGTTAATTTTATAAGTATAGGAGAGAAGAGAGAAAGGTAGAAGATCGAGGTCATTCAGATTTATGTTAAAGTACAATATCATTACATCAAATAAGGAGTGCATTAGCATATGAGAATTGCTTCTCTCTTTGTTTCACCTTGCAAACATAGAGAGTATAATTTTTTAATTTGTCTTTGTTGAAAGAATATGAATTAAATTTTTGAAAGTTCAATAAAATAATTATTTTATAATTAGATTAAACAGGTGAGTGAAGGAACAATTTCATTAATTGTCTAAAGTGTTAATATTAGAGGCTGAAACTTGTCTAATAGCATAGTTTCCAGTTTTGTACATGTAGATGGTTTTGGTATACATACAATGGACGATACCTACCTGTATCAATATATGATGATTAAAGTTGGGACAATATGATATGGCATAATTCATATTTGTATTATTAGGGAAGTTGAAAAAATTTATATGAAAAGGGAGAAGAATTGAATAAAAGCAGAGCCATACGTTGGTTATTGCCTTCAAAAGTCTAATTATAGAGGCATAATCCTTTGGACTCTTCCACTGATTATGACACTTATTGAAACACATTACCAAAAAAAAAAAAAAAAAAAAAAGATAAGAACAAGCCTTGGAATTTTTAGGCTGTTGATTTGGTGGAATATTTAAATAATGTGGTTGAATAATTAAAGTTTGTTCTTAGCAGCCGCCCAATTTTGGCTATAAGTTGTAAACTTTATTATTGATAATCTTTTCAATCCACGTAAATACCTCCATTATTATTATTGTCTAATCGGTTGAAAACATATAGTAAAATATCATGTAATGAGATTAAGGTATTTGGTTGAAAGTATGATTCGATCTTCAATCCTCTTTTATTATTGTCAGTCATAAGACTTAATCATCTATATTAAGACTCTGTTTGTTTGCGGAAAATATTTTATTTTTGGAAAATATTTTCTCTAAAAAATATTTTTTAGAGAAAATATTTTTCTATGTTTGATTGCAACACTATAAAAGACAATAAATGAGGAAAGAATGCATTGAAAAATAAAAGAGAATGCATGAGGAAAGAAGACATTGGAAATGATATTGGAAAATGTTTTCCCATTCTTAAAATGGAAAAACATTTTCCAAGTAATTTTTCATTGACCGGTACATTATTTTCCTTTGACTTATTTTCCTTAGGTAATCCAAACATTGAAAAATAAAGAAAAATATTTTCCGGAATAATATTTTTCGCAAACAAACGGAACTTAATTGTTAAAAAAAACAATATTATTATTATTATTAGGTGTTTGATAAAATTTACATTTGGTATTTATAATTTTTATTATATGAGATGAATTAATGCAATTAAAATTCAAGTCCCACATAAGTATGCGTAGACTTTGCTTGTTAGATGGTAACAAAGAGGGTTAAATGCATTTAATTTGATGCTGGCTAAGGTAGGTGAGTAAAGTGACTTCTAAGGCTTTACATGAACATTGATGTTGCCTAACCATCTTCCTTACAACCTTCAAAAAAACTATTTTATAGGCCCTAACATTTACCACTTATCCTTTAGCACAGTGGAAATGGTTAGTGTGTTAGTTGTTACTGATCAAACCCATAAGAGATGCCATCCCACTGCACTAAATAAGTGCTGCCAGCAGTGTAATCGAGTCGAGCCGAGCCGAGTATTAGCCAGGCTCGGGCTCGGCTCGGGATAGAAGCACTGTGCTGGCAGTTTTAAGTGAAAGTAAGTGAAAGGATCAATGTTTGATCATACCCTCTACATAAGAAAAAAAAAATTGAATTATTAGTGGGATGGAAAAGCCATTTTTGAATTGTCTATTAAATTCAAAATTAACCAAAGAAATATGTTGAAAGGCCTGCCAAAAACATCACCAATAATAGGAAATTAGAAAGAGCCAATACAGCTATTGAAATGCCAACCACCCATCTTTAGATTATTAGCAACTCAGCTAATTCAGCTGCTATTCATTATTGATAGACTAAAATCTTCTTATGTGTGTCCACCACATACATGTCCCTATGAGACTTGAATTTAAGTCCTTTTTTTATGTTGCAATTTATTGTTATCATTTACATCATCTTATACTATTTATTTTTTGAATTTAATAGGAGATTTTTATTGGTGATCAAAATGATTTTAATGTCACCTTTTTTTGCAATTTAATTACTCAGATTTCAACATTTACATCATTTAAATTTAAAATGGTTTTCTAAACAATAAAGTTTTTGAATGAGATAAATACATTTAATAAAAAGAAAAAGGCTAGTTAAAGGGAGGTTCTTAACTCGAAGCCTTCTAATTGCTTTTCTCTAATCTTAATTTTTTTTCAAAGAATTGCCTTTCTCTACTTAATTAGTAGTAATTGTCACCGGGTACATTAGGTGATGCAAAATCATGACTTTGGCTTTGGCTTTGGCTTTTAATAAAAGCTGCTGTAGCAACTGCAGAAAGCTTTTTTTTTTTTTTTTTTTTTTTGATATAACTGCAGAAAGTTAATACAAATTTAAAACAAGGATGAAAAAGTAGAGCTGTCAGATTTAAATATTATTAAATATGATACTTTCTAATCAAGATTGTAGTTTAGCCGCGACTGTTCTCTAAAAACATGCGCATAATTTTAATCATGTTATTATTGATTTATAAAATTAATTTCTATTAAATTTGTAAGAAAAATTAATCTCTATTATACAATTTATTAATATTTAAATTATATAATCTCTATATTAATCAATTTAATATGACACTTTTTAAATAAATCCAATTTTATTCAACTCCACTTGGCAAATGAATTTATTTTCATCTTATTGACTACAGTTCCTATTTGGAGATTAAATTTTTTGGAGACATTAAATTAAAACACATAAAAAAAAAAGAGTTGAATACTCAGTGTATAACAATTTGCCCATATACGAGTCTAATGTCTTCTATGTCAAAAAAAAAAAAAAAGTCTAATGTCTTCTATGATGCATTTATTTTATTTTATTTTACACAATTCAAAAAAAAAATCTTTTTGCTTTTTTATTCTTTTTTAATTAATATTTTCATCTTTTCGTTAAGAATCTTTAATTTATATATTTTTTTTATTATTTATACATTAAACTGTTAGCTCAAACACTATATTTTTTTTGCTTCATAATCAATAAAAATTTATAAACAAAGAAAATTATTTTAGATATTATAATACATTTCAGTACATAAAAAATTTGGTAATTATTAATAGACTATGATTACAATGAGAAACCAAGAGAAAAATCAAGAATGAACGGATGTCCTTGTGGGTGAGTGGAGTGAATTCAATGGTTTTTTTTTTTTTTACTCATTTCAGTAAAAAAGACTTTGAGATGTCTCGAGAAGAAATTATGACCTTCAATTGCTTTACATGGTCATCTCCTCCAAGTCACCTCCTCAATAGCCTTCAAAAAAATAAACAACGGTCAACTAATTAACAAAAGTCAGCTAAACATGTCAACTGACACTCATGGTCATGGTAAAGGATTTGTTCAATTTGACCCAAATATTTATTTTATTATATTTTTATTGTATTTATTCGCAATTTTTAACTATTATAAACAAATACAATTTGCTCCATTCAGATGGATGGGTGGTGTAGGTTTCAGTTTTGGTTAAGTTAGCCAATGCATTTGCCTTATGGATTTGCTTATGGAATTATTACTGTGTATATATATATATATATTTTTTTTTTCTTTTTTTTCAGAGAAATTATTCCTGTTTATATTGATAAGCAAGTAAAAGGGCCCCATCTTGAACCTCAGGCATTAGTAGCTTTTCTTTATAGTTTTCTTTACCTTTCGTCTTTATTCCACCAAGGAAAAAATAAAATAAAATTGAAAAAGAAGAAATCATGATTACGGGTTGTGCGAAACATCCAAAAATATATGAATTGATGGATAAAAGGTAACTGGAAACTGTTTTGCTCCTTGGAGCTTCTTAGTGACGCGAAATCCAAAATTAGCAAACAAAACCCATTTCACTTTTGATTTTGAGATCTTTTATAATATATTTACAACTAAGAAAAGACACCCAAAATGTTGATGGGTCCTGCAAAAAAAAAAAAAAAAAGAAAATCAAAGTTTGTGGTAGAAAAGCAAAGAAAACGGTACAATGAGCCAGCAGTTGCACATGCACATTTTTATCTCGCAGCTTGTGGTAGAAAAGCAAACCAATTCTATAATTGCCATGATTTTGTTAGGCAAAAGTGCTAGCAGGTATGAAGGGTAGCCCAGTGGCCCACCCCTCCCAACTGCTGCTGTGAGAGGTTCTGATGCCTTGCCCATGTGCTGATCTTTTTTTTGGTAAGGAGATAGGAGGAAAATCAACACTCTCAACTTCTAAACGGAACCGATCCTGTGACTGGAACTAACCAATCCTAAACGGATAGTTCAACATTTAAATATTTAAAGACACATGTAGCCCTAGGATTTAATGAAAAAGATTGGGGGAGGGGGGAATTGACCCAACCTCCACCCACACCTTTAAGTGGCCAAGTGCTCAAAGGCCCTAGGTGCTGATCTTATAACACACCATCCAATTCCAAGCTTTCGTATTGATTGTTGAGCCACTGTTTTTCCTTTCTTTTTCCTTTTTTTTTTTTTTTAAATGAAATGAACTTGTGCTTTCTTTTATCAATTGCAAATTTAAGATATATCTTTAAGCTAAAACACACTCCCATCCGTATAGCTATTTGCTTTCAGTCCAAAAAAGCCCTAGTCAAAGCCAGAATCAAAAAGAAAACAAGATCTATACCCCTATCTCGCCAGAAGTCCAGAACATAAGCCCATAAACAAGCAAAGAACGCATAACAATTCATGTGAACCATTGGTTAGATGTATGCACAATAATCTATTTAGGCTTAAAAAAAAAATTGAATAGATATTCGAACATTCCTGCCCCTGGCTCATTCATTTTAAGCAGAAATAAATAATTTAACATGTTGTTTGATATAAAAAAATTTAATATTTTTTAATAAATTACTATAGAGTACCCTTATTTATACTATATATATATATATATATATATATAAAGTATGAATAAAGGAAAAATATTTTCGGACAAAAGAAAAAAACATAAATTTTGTGTGTATTAACAAAAATATTGTTAGTTTATTTTAAAAAATTTTTAGTTTGTATTTAAAATTTAAAATTTAAAATTTTATATTTAAAAATTAGATAGATTTAAATAAAAATAAAATAATTTATATTATATTTATCATCAAATTTAAATAAATGCATAAATTATTAAATTATTATAAATAAATATATATATATTATAAAAATTCATATTTATAATGCACCATATTTTGTATATATGTGAATTATGATTAATAATTAAAATAATTTTTTATTATTAGTTTAATTTATATAATTGTACACAATTTATAATAGATATAAAAATAATTAGAAAAATATAAACAAGAAGGACTTACTTCACAATATAAGTGACTAAGTTTTTTGAGCAATAAATTTTAATTAATTAGAAAAGAATCAATTTTTAGATAGTGTCAGATTAGAAAATTTTTATTTGATTAAATTTTTGAATTTCATATAAGATAAATATTTAAATTTAAATTTAAATTTATTTTAGTACAAATAATATTTATTACAAATTTATTAATTTATTTTCATTATATTATAGTTAAAATAATTGTACTCTTCCAAATATAATACTAATTTTTATATTATTCTGTGTTTATATTCTATGTTTAATTTTTTCGCACACAATATTTAATACTATTACTATTATAAATATGTGAATATTTTTAAACAATTATTCTTATACTAGTATTCATTTTTTTATAATAACTATTAAAATGTAATATATGTTTTGAATTATTAATAATAATATATATTATTTAGTATCAATAATTTATTCTATTCATATTATATAATTTATACATTTTATAATATAAAAATAAAATAAATTATATACTTAGTTAGTATTTTAACCACATGCATTGCTCTTAAGTAAAAAACTAGTTATCATAAATAGTAATCTATTGTTTTTCTTTAAAAAAAAAAAAGAAAAACAATATCATATACTTTATTTTTAATATTTATATAGTATATGTCACATTAAATTAATTATTACGATATCTTTACCGTTTTTGTTGTTTTATCCATACCGAAACGAATTAATAAAAATTTAGGGGATTTGAAAACCGAAAATTTAAATTAAAAATATTGGCCCGAAATTGTCTATATGATTGAAATCAAATATATTTAACTTAGCCCAGGGCTTGAGTCTAAAATTGAATGGGCTACGAACAAGCCCATTTTCAAAATAAAACCATTAATACGAGATTTTTTCATAAATGCCCTAAAAAGTAACTTTAATAACTAAAATATTCAATTTTTTTCTAAATTACTAAAATACACCCAAAATGAAAAATAATTACATGCCTGCACCAAAACGTAAGTGGCGAAAAAAAAAATACTAAACTTAAAGCGAAAAAAAAAACTCTCTACCCTCTTCCTCTGCTGCTTCTTCCTCCACTTCTGGAGATATGTGGAATTACCTTTGGATCTCTATTCTGATTTCACTTTCTAAAGAATTTAGCTTGGCCAAAGCATCTCAACCCAGTATTCTTTTTCCAGGTCAGCTTGATGATGAGCCCATTTCCAGGTGTCCTACTCCTCCCGATTAAAGCCGCCGCCGCCACCACCACACTACTCTTTAGCTCATTCGGGTAATCTTATTACTCTCTGTCTCTGATTATAGATCCTTCGAATTTGCACCCGATTTTTGGATTCTTTTTAATTAAAATTGAGTTGGGTAAACTCCATCCTCGTTGTATTGGTAAAAACATTCAAATCAAATTGAATGTTGTAGCTGTTCTTTAACCAATTTTTTTTATACTGTTTTCAATCGCAATTATATTACCAGTAGCCCTATGATTCAATGTCAATGATGATCATTGAAATATAGGCTCTTTCATTGCGCTTTTTCCCTTCTCTAACCAATTAACATAGTTTTGTCTATCATTTATCAACATTTTGAACTGAATAAGGCTAATAGGATAGTTAAAAAGGTTATGCCCTGTATCTGTTTTCGTAGCTTTTGATGCAGTTGTATATTTTAATGATTGATGCTTGATTAGAGACCCTAAATTCGTGTGATGCTTGGCTTGTGATTGAATGATGATTTATTAAGAACTTCTTTTTCAACAATTGTAAGCAAAAGTGGAATATTTTACTGTTGTCCATTCAGTAGCTAATAAGTCACTGGTGTTTGAGATGGATGTAAAGCCACTACGTGCAGCTATAGTTTTTATTGAAAAAAAGGGAATATGGGCAATAGCAGTAAGGAGAAAATTTTCATCCCATCTATGCTATGTCACCCAATTTACATTATATTTGGGAAGGAAAGGGATGAAGTGGAAAATATGAAGAATTATTTTCTTATTTTTATTTTTATATCTAATAATTGGATGGAGGGAAAATAAATTTGAATATTAATTGTTTTATGTAATTATTATCATTATAATCATTAATTTTTTATTCACTCTTTATTTTGGAGAGATAATTTAGGATAGAAAATAGTACGAGTATTTTTTTTATTATCTTTTCTTCTTATCCAAACATAATTTTTCTTTCCAAATATAGGGTCAAAGTTGGCTTTTTTTTGGGGGGGAATTGGTATTTTATTCTTAGCATTTATATATATATATATATATATATATATATTTGACCTAGTGTACAAGCAATGACCAAGAGCCTTGTTTTTGTGGTACCTAAGATTTGAATCCATAACCAAGAGGTCACCCTTACCACTTTGACAACTTCTGCTGGGACGGAAACACATATTGAACTGTGTTTATGGATCATTTTTTTGCATAACTAAATTTTACTCAAGTACTTGGCATCTTGCATAAAATGAAAAGATGTGTTTTATAACTCCTTTGTACTTGTTTTTCCCATTAACATCCACTCAATCTTTTTTTTTCCTCAACCGTTTGGTTGGATCAAGAAGACGTTTTTGCAGAAGCAAGAGCCTGAAGGGAAGTGAATACTAAAAAGCTTTTTGAGTTAATTCATCATCAGTTTGCGGATAACAAACAATGAAGTCGAAATGAATAATGTTGTCCATTTTCTAGTAGATTGTTGAGGCCTGGCATTGATTTATAGAGTTGAACTATTTTATAACTCTATCATTTGTGTGTTATTTTAACTGTACCTTTGCTTTTGGAAGGATACAAAAAAATGAATCGGAAACAAAAAATAACCAAAAACAAATTCAAAGAAAATCAAAATAATAACTCTACTTCTACTATGGAATATTTGGACATAAAATAAAGATTGCATATA
>CATIWK010032688.1:0-21706 GCA_949634005.1 Mallotus japonicus | reverse complement strand
GAGTCCTACTCCTCTCAGGTTTTAAATATCTCATCCTCTATAAATAGTCCTTACCATCTCTCAGATTATTCATTCTATTCTACTCTATTCTCTTAGCTCTCTTTCTCTCTCTAAATTCTCTCTCAACCTATCCTAACTTAGGCATCGGAGGGTTTGTGGGGGAGACCCCACCTCTCACCTTGCCCCATTGTTGGTTGCTTGACATACAGCACTCGGAGGTTCCAGATTCAAGTTATCACCTCTCATCTCCAATTCTCTATATCAAGCCTTCTTTAACCATTTTCTTAGCCACTATAATGCTTCTTTATGTAAAACTAGGATTATATGCATTGTGAACTTTTAAGAATGAGGTTCTCAAAAAATATCTGCTCTTAAGGGTATGAAATAGCAGAGAATCTTCATCATTTAACATTTCTCCAACTTTGTTTGCCTAAGAGTGCCAAGTTGAAAGCTGTAATATCCCTAAATCCAAGGCCTCCATCTCTTTTTAGATTTACACAAAATCTACCATGAAGACCAATAGACTTTCTTTTATTCTTTCTTTTATCCCCATCAAAATTTTGAGATAATGGAATTGAGCTTTTGGTAGATATGTTGTGGAAGAATAAAACAACTCATCAAATATATTGGAATGGCTTGTGTAACCGTTTTGATGAGAATCATCTTGCCTGCTAATGAAAGACATTTTTCCTTTCATGTTTTAAGCGTTTTTGAACTCTATCAAGAATTGCACTAAACACCTATTTCTTTGATCTCCTTATGATGGCTGGCACACCTAAGTACTTCACAAACTTATCAACCCTTCTAACCCTAATCAAATTCTAAAGAAGACTCAGCCTTTCCTCAATGACATTTCAGCTAAATACTATCTTTGACTCTGCCAAATTAATTTGTTGTCTTGATGAATGGGCATAAACCGAGAGAATGTTGTTGATATCATTTGCCTTTGTTATGGTTACCCTACCAAAGATGATGCTGTCATCTGCAAATAGAAAGTGAAAACTTGGTGGAGCTTGCCTATAAGTTTGAATCCCATGAATCTTTCTGTTCACCTCTGCTTTTCAATGAGGGCTGATAGTGCTTCTACACATAATAAAAATAAATATAGAGATAACCGGTCACCCTGACGCATCTTATAGTTAAATTCATCCAGTTCATATGAAAGCCCATTTTGAGGATCACTTTCTCTAGGAAATCCCATTTGACTCTATCATAGGCTTTATTCAAGTCAAATTTGAGTGCAAAAAATTGATGACTTAATTGAGACTTATTTTTCAAAAAATGAAAAATTTCAGAAGCAATTAAAGCATTATCGATGATCAATCTTCCTAGGGCAAAAGCAGATTGAGAAGAATTTATGATGGAGGGGAGAATCAATTTTAATCTATTTGCTATAGATTTAGTCACTATTTTGAAAATGAAAATATATAAGCTAACTGGGCAGAATTCACTAAGAGAGGAGGCTTTTTTGATTTTAGAAATTAAAACAATAAAGGTATGATTTAAAGCTTCCGGGTTTGAGCCATTATTAAAAAGATAAAAAAATCACATGCACAATGTCCGACTATAATATGCCAAAATGTTTTTATAAATAAGTGCAAGCATACCGTTAGGACTGAGAGCTTTGGTGGGGTGCATTTGAGATAATGCTTGCAAAATTTCCTTCTTAACAGAACAACTCATTCGTATTTGTTATAACTTTCAAATTAACAACTGGGTTATTATATAATTATATCATGAACTTTAGTCATTTTCGTTAATCTATCCTACTTTTAAAATTGTGGCGGATTGGTATATGAATTTTTCAATTTATTGTAAATTTATCAACGGTCAAAATAGCATATGTCCATACTGAAATATCATACTGACATCGCATATGCATTTATATGATGAAAATAAGGATATACTTGCAAAAAAGATGAAAGTTAAGGATATATTTACAAAAAAGATGAAAGCTAATGATACAAAAATTACTAATCTCTTCTTTTGATTTCCATATCAATAAATAAATTTACACATACATTCCATGTTACCATGTCATGTCAGCATGGGCACATACTTTTTTGACCATGAATAGAAAGGCAATAAATTAAAAAATTTATATACCAATTCGCCACAATTTTAAAAATAGGATAAATTGGCGAAAATAATTAAAGTTCATGGTACAGTTATGCAATAACCCTTAATAGCTTCTAGAACCCTATCTAAGTCTCAGTTACTTGAAAAAAAAAACAACTTATCAAAATAATTTTGAAAAACCAACCCCGTTGCTTTTTCATCATCAACCCAGTTACCATCCAAAATCTTTGATTCTGGAGATAGTATTCCTTTGTTTTCGGATATTCGCCTTGTGGTAGAAAAATTGGATTTTTCTTGTCACCATCTTTTAACTAGTTTATCAAGATCTTTGAGCGCACATGGTTTCCTTATATCAAAGTAAGAAGGCAATAGAATTTTCAATGTGTGCGTCGCTACTTGGTGATAATGTCTATGGTTTGGTTTTGGCTTTGAAGCAACTTTAGATCTCTTCACAAGGCTACCAATTTTCTATTTATACTTCTAAAATGGGAGGATTCCCACATTTTTAAGTGTTCATCGCACATCTTAATTTTATTTTCCAATATACAGGGGGATGTGAATTTAACCATTATTTTCCAACAACTCTCCATTTCGTTTTAGCAAAAGTTATCATTTAACCACATTTTCCCGAATCTAAACAGAACTCTCCTTTTGTAGTGTTGCCTACCATTTGAGTGAGTCATAGCTACAATAGGGCTATGTCTGATGTAATTCTCATCAGATTAATTATCTTTGTCATGGAAAATGTGAGCATCCATTCAAGATTTGCTACTCCCTTATCCAAGCATTCTAAAATATTACATTGATCTTTTTGACCATTGGTCCATGTAAATTTGGAACCCACACATCCTAGATCATTCAGAGCACATTTGTTTAGTGTATATTGAAAAGCTTTTATTTTTCAATTATCATTTTGTTGCCCTCCTTTTCTTTTCCTCATAGGAGAGGATCTTCTTAAAATCTCCTATGGATAGCCATGACATTTTTACTTATTCATTCAATAAAGATAGAAGCTCTTATATTTTATGCTTGTGTTGATCCTCCGGCCAACCATATATCCCAGTGAATTGCCAAGTTTTGCTATTTTCATTTTCTATTATCTTTACATAAGTGTAATGAAGTGAGTGAGAAAGCACCTGAATATCAAGATGTTCTTGCCACCACAAGGTTAGTCCTCCCCTTCTCCCTTTATGTAAAGTATCACAATTAACACCAAACCTTTTACTAAAACCTATTTTCTCTTTTACAATCTCAATATCTTCTGTTGACATCTTCATTTCCATAAGAAATGCAATTTAGAAAATTTCAAATTTGGTTATTTGTTTTAGAGCTTGAACTACGCATGAGTTTCCAAGCTCCCGACTATTCCAAGATAAGATAAGAGAATCATGATTGTCGGCAAGGCTGCAAAGTAGCCTCTGCCGATATATTATAAGCATAGGTAATATACACCAAATAAACTTCCTTCCTCATTTTCTCAGTTGGATTTTAATCACAATCCATGTGTCAATTTGTGGGATAAGCCATATTTGTGGGATTATTGGCTTCAAGGTTTTTGTATGGGTAGTAGTAAGGGTAAGGTTTTGTTTGTGGTTATTTAGGATAGATTTTTTCAACGAGGTTTTGTTGACTTTGCTATTAATGGCGATGGTTGATAAACTTTAGTGATGTAATTTGAAAAAGATGTGGTATTATAAGTGGGACCTGGATTAGAGGTTATTTGCCAGTCAAAACCTTGAGGGTTAGTAATGTTCAAAGGTGAGTTCTAGCTATGGTAATATGAGCTTTCATCCATAGTTGGGCTAGATTGGTATGGGAAAGCATGGGTAGATATATTTTTGATAAGATTTTTGTCATTTAGGCTGACAGTGAGTTTCTCGTTTTACTGCGAGGGCTCTTTTATAGGAAATTGTTAGGTGATTCTCCTAGTTTTTTATTTGGTAATTGGTTTATTTGAACGGGTATGTCTTTGCAAAAGCTACTAGTTGGGGATGAAAGCTTTTATGGTTTATGGGTATTAGGATTGTTTGTTTTTGGTTGGACTGATAACGACTTAATTAAAGGCTTGGGAAATCTTAAAATCTTGAAGTATGGGTGTGAGGGTTTGTGGTTTAAAGATGGGTATGTGAGGTTTGATTTAGGTTTTGGATTAGTAGGATTAGGGACCAAATACCTTTTTTCTCCGTTAATATGTAATTCTCCAAAATCAATTGCTTTGACTTTTATTGATTATCATGCTTTGTTTGTCCTTAGTTTTTTTTATCATATTTCAATGGAGATGCTTTCATCCATGTTCCATATTACACCATAGCTTGATGGCAGTCTTCCCCATCATCAATCTCTTAACATTATTTCATGAAATGATCTATTCATCTACAATAGAGGTATCCAACTAAGACCTCCTTTGAATTGGATGGTGGTTCCTCATAGCTAGGGTTAAACATGGATTTTGGAGAACCAGAACTGTTCCGAAAATTGAATGAAAAATCTCCATTGACCATTTGACTTTCTCCAAACCGAGTGGTTTTGAAAATTTTTATTGGAACAGGTTTGGAAAATTTGAATTCTCCGAACCAAGATCCGTCCCAAACTGCTCCGAAATGTACCGAACCAAAGAACCGAAACTAGAACTTATAATTTAATGGAAATAGAGTTACATATACATATATATGATAAAGATTAACACTACATTATAAAGGTATTTGCATTAATTATGTTCAATTTATCAATATTGGACGTACTAATTTAACATGTAATTTAAAATAATGTTATTTTAATTATTTGAAATAAAGCATTTCACTTATCAATCAAATTATTTTAAATCACAAAAATAAATATTAAATTAGTAAATAGCATTTAAAAATACTATAATATAATTTATGTTGAAAAATTTAAATTCACCTTCAATAATAAAATTGTAATATAATATTTTTTCAATAGCTATAGTGTTGTTATTATTATTTTATGATATATATTATTTATATAAAATTTTTATAAAAATATAATAATTGTATGGTATATTAGAGTGCATTATAAAAATTGTAATAAAATTCTTACAGTAAAAATTAATGATAAATAAAACTATAAGAAATTATTTAATTTTATCATAAAATTATGAAATAGTTTGTAGTTTAATAGTTCAATTTGAATTATATCCTTATTTATTTTTTAAATTGAAGAAGAACCAATCTCGGAACTAAATTGAACTAAAAATTTTAATCTGAAAAAAAACCCATCTTCAAACCAAATTAAATCGAAAATTTTAATCTCTAAATTGAACTAAACTGAAAATTTAGAGCAATTTTGGAGCCTAATTTTAAAATTTTTGATATGTTGGAGCAATTATGCAGAATTACATTTTCCGAACCGAACCAAACCGTGATCACCCTACCCGTAGGGGTGGCCGTGCAACAACTAGTCCCACTTTTGAATATGACGAGAAAATGCCCAAACATGCATTCTTCAGAATTGTTAATTGTCTGTATAGTTTCCACTTTTCCTGCTATCAATTCCGCAGTGCGTTTGTTCATGTAGTTTAGAGGAACATCATACGCCCTTGTCCACATCGATACAATTGAGATAGACATTGATAAAGGTTGTTCATCACCAATTACCTCTTGAATCAAGAAGGTATAATTATCAAAGTGCCACGGCTCATTTGCTAAGATCCATTCTTTGTCTCATGGGTTATTAAATCAAAACAAAAAAATATTTCTCCCCCATTCCCTTGCCAAGATGCCGTCTTTTGCCTTCCATGAACGTTTCATAGTGTCCATGAGGGCATAAGAACTGAAAGGTTTATCTGTCCACAGTTTTCCTACCAGGCATACATTATTGGTTTCAAGACTACCATATTTTTCTTGGGGATCAAGAATCAACCTCTGATTCTGTTTTAATGAGAGCTTCAACTTGTTATTCTTTCAGAAAACTTGCTTAAACGCAGCCCCTACACACGCAGGAGTCTCAGTTAGGGTTCTAGATCAATAAAAGACAAATAAAACCATAGCTGAAATAAATCTGTATTGATTAGCCACTTATGAAGGGGAAAAATTTTATAAAGATTAATCTCAGATGTGATAAAGAGTTTTTTTAGGGTTATGTTATAAGAGTGACAGAAAATAAAAGAGGAAAAAAAATAAATGTTATGACCCGAATTTTATTTTATAAATTTTAAAATTTAATTATGAGATTTGCAGTGTTAATAAAATTTATTAAATTAAGATTTATTATTTAGTTAGTTAATTTGAATATTTGGTATTAAATATTTTTTTAAACATTATTAATTTTATAAATATTTTATTAGTTTTTATTTTATTTACATATGTAATATTTAGTGTTAATAATATTATTGAATAATTTATTTAAATGTATATATATATATATATATACATGTTAGTGTGGATATGTGTATATATATATACACATGAGTTATATTTACATGTGTTAGTTTTTGTGTAGTTGAGATTTTTTATTATTATTATTATTATTAAAAAAAAGTACACAAAAGTCAATTACAGGACATTTTTCGGGTCACTCTCTCCACCCATCCTTTCTTTCTTTTTCCTTTCTGCGTTTTTTTTCTTCTTCTTCAGGCTGAGCTCCTTCCGCCCGAACCAGCCACCTCCCACCTGACCGAACCGGCTCCACTCAACCTACCGAACCAGCAGATGCAACTCGTCCTCCTCTATTTTTCTGCCTACTGCTGCTGCTGCTGCTTCTTCTCCTTCTTCCTCTTGAACTTCGGCCAAATGTGGAGAGAGGCTCACCAGAGCCACTTCCGGCCGCCTGAGCTCTAAATCTTGGAGCTATTTTCTTCCTTGAGGTAGGCAGCACCTCAAGCAATTTTTGTGTGATTTTTTCTGCATTTATTTTGATTTATTTTCATTTTCTTGTAATTACTTTATTTTTTTTAGAAAAAAATTCATAGGTTAAAGTTAGGTTTATTTTTGGTTAAATTGTTGTTATTTAGACTAAATGATGCTCAAAAATAATTTTTATATAATTTTTAGATTTATTTTGGAATTTATGAGATTTTGAGAAAATATTATATTTTTAGAAAAAAATGATATAATTTAATTTAAATTTATTTTTGGTTAAATCATTGTTATTTGGCATGATTTATGATAATTTTTATTTTTAGGTTGTGAAAATAATTTTTGTTAGTTAAATTAATATTTTGTATAATTTTGTTAATTTTTAGTTAATTTCCAAATATATATAATTTGGATATATAAAATTATAGATTTGGTTATTTTAGTATTTTAAATATATGTTTAGTGTTAAAATACATTTTTATGAATTTTTGGAATTTATTAGATATTAAATTTAATTATTTATATGAAGTAGTTTATTGTAATTATTGATGAATTTAAATAAAAGATGAATTTTTGGATATATAACTATAAATTAGTAATTCTTGCATTTTAAGTAAATTTATTATTGATTATTGTATTTTAGAATGATTATAACTAAGTATTGGTATTAAAATAATTTTTATAAATTAATTACTATTTTTGGTTATTAATAGTAATTTCCGGAATTATATCCAAATATTAATTTTAATTATTAATTCTAAGCTTTAATGAGTTTTTAGTATTTAATTATTATTTTAATAATTTTGATTCTAGTTAAGCTCGATTGGGCGTTGTGTGTAGTCCGGAGGCCCAACCCGAGCAGTTGAGCATCTGTGATATTAGAAGTGTCATTTTCGTGCAGGAACGGCTCTACCTACGGTAGAGAGAAGTTCATTTTACAGAGGAAACTCTACCAAATTTTCGGTAGGTTTCTCGTAAAACGTGACGCCGTCCTGTGTAGAATTCCTAATTTTGATTGAGTCGTTTGTAGAAATTCCATAGTTATTAAATTAGGAATTTTATTCTAATAATAGTATTATTATTTTCTTTAGTTACGCCGAAACCGAGGCCTTCAAGACCAGACCAGTCAGGTCATTCTCGAGGAGCGCACTCGAACTGTGAGTTATCATTATATATATGCATTGCACGTAGAAAATACTATTTGCGAGCATCCATATTTAAATGAGAATTAAATTATATTTATCTTCATTAAATGTTATTATTTTATTAAATGCTTATATTTATGTTCTGTATATATATATGAGATATTATTTTGAAAAATGGATGCTAGCATGCTTTAATTATGCATTTGATTATTTTTATATATTTATAAGAATGTTTTGGAGGATAGTTGTAGAACGTGCCACCTAGTGGGCTATGCTAAGACTGTTGCACGACAGTACGTTAGATACTAGGCTGAGAATTTTAATTGATTCGATTGTGAAACTGATTATTGAGGTTAATGGATATTGAAAGGGTGACTGCGGATCCTCGGTTGACCTAGTGTACTCGGGGTCAGTCATACCGGTAGTGAGATTGCGGATCCTCGGTTGACCTAGTGTACTCGGGACCAGTCTACTACCTTAAGTTGGACAAATTAAATAATTTTGGAGTTATGTAATAGCATGTTGACTACTGATAAATTCTGATCGAGGTTGCGAAATATTAGGGTTCCGCACCGATCCTCCACTTAAAATTTTCCGTATTTATTATTTATTTAAAACGTGATTTGTAGCATGTGTGTGAAATGTATGTATATTTATTATATAAAAATAAATAAATTATACTGATGCTTGAATGTCTGTATCATTAGGGTGTATGTATATATATAATAATAATTCACTCAATGAGGTCTGACCCCCCTCAATATTTTTTTCAGGACATTCTATTTCGTCAGACCACAGTACTAGACCTCTCCGTTGGTCTTCTTCTGCCCCGACTAGTTATGTAAATTTCATATTTGAACTTTTGTTTATACTCTAGAAGCTGCAGTAGTAGTATTTATCTGTTGTATTATTTGATTTTGTTTTATAACTGAGACTTGTATTTAAAGATTATGTATTGATATATTTTATTATATGATATGAGATTTCTTTTATCGATTAAATTTTTAATTCAGATGTATTTTTATGGATATGTTTGTATGAGTTTTTATTTTTAAGGCTTGATACGGGTTCCGATTTATAGTGATTCCCGTTCCCTAGCGCCGGTCATGACTCCCCGGTTTGGGTCGTGACAAAGTTGGTATTAGAGCCTAGGTTTAGTATTGTATGACCTAGGTTGTCAGACTAGTATTTTCTTTGAAACTACTGCAGTATAAATTAGGTTCTGTCATGTCTTGATAAGTTTTCCTTGTTTTAGATTTCTGCGTAACCGTTAGGGGGTCTGTTTTGTTCGTATTGTCTGATTTGAGTTCGTTTTATTTTCAAAATGAGGAGGAGAGCGCGAGTCGCTCCGCCGGTTGATGAGGCCGAAGATGAGGGGTCCTACCAAGATGAGATCTTACCCCTTGAGCCGTCAGTCAGGCGTAGGGGTAGAGGTCGAGGTAGAGCATGAGGTGCAGGTTGTAGGCAGAGAGTGCCACAAGTAGAAGAACCTGCAGACCCAGAGTATCAGGAAGCTGCTTTTAGACCAAGAGTGCAGCAGGGTGCAGCTGCTATTCCTCCAGTAAGGCCACAGATGCAGCTTGTGCATCCGCAGGGTATGTCTGACCTAGAGGCAGCCCTATTCTACGCTAGAGTTGGCAGGATAGCTTTTGACGGGACTTCAAATTCTCTAGAATTTATACCTGCTATTGAGACAAGGACTCGGACTGCTCACATCGAGTATCAGAGGATCATGATAATCGAGTTGTCAGTTGAGGGACCAGCCCTGGATTGGTTCATATAGAGTATTCGGCCCCAGATGATGATGATGACCTGGGCACAGTTTCGAGAGAGATTTATGAGGTGTTTTTGTCCAGAGCCTTTGAGGATGAGTTATAGGCTACGATTGACTAGTATCTCTAGAGGGGATAGATCAGTCGAGGATTACACAAGAGAGTTCCTTAGGTTAGGCAGATATGCCGAGGATTTGATGTGAGATCAGTACTTCACTGTCACGACGTATGTCACTGGACTAAGATCTGCATTTGCTGGGATGCTCATTACGGGACTTAATCTCGAGTCAGTTATTGAGATGGCTAAGGAGATAGAGCTGAGATTGGTTAGGCAGGGAGCTATGCCAGACTTTGATCAGATGAGAGGATCATAAACAGTAGGATTTCAGAGTACTCCATATTCCACTTTTCAGATTGGGTCTAGCAGTCAGTAGAGAGGCCCGGTTTAGCAGAGTCAGAGACAGCAACCTAGATACCATGGGAGTAGAAGACACAGTTGGAGTGGAGTTCGCAGACCAGTGAGATTCGGTTCTGGTACTACCAGCAGTAGCAGTGGTCAGAGTTCGGGATACGGCAGCACAGGATTTATAGTTAGTGATTGCCAGACTTGCGGTAGAGTCCATCAGGGACCCTGCTATATGGCTCTATTGACGTGTTTCCGGTGTGGACAGACGGGGCACTTTGCTAGAGCGTGTCCCTATTATGGGTATCAGCAGCAGTTTCCACAGTAATCCATCTCCAGTGCAGCTCCAGTTCCTTATCAGCTGCTGCGACCTCAGCATCCTAGTACTTCGCAGTTTGTAGCCCAGCAGGGGAGTGGCAGAGGAGGCAGAGGTAGTGCCAGAGGCTTTGGTCAGGCTTCCACCATTCAGCAGGGAGGCCGAGGGCAGTCTAGAGTCTTCACCCTCACTCAACAGGATGCTCAGGCATCCAACGCCATTGTAGCAGGTACACTTCCAGTCTGTTATATGGATGCTAGAGTCTTGATTAACCCGGGTGCCACATATTCTTTCGTATCCCCTGTTTTTGCTTTTAATTCGGGTTAGCAAGTCTCGAGGATGACGATTCCTTTATCTGTAGCCATACCTCTAAGTGATTCGTTGGACACCGATATTATTCTTCCCGGGTGTCCTGTTTTAGTGGAAGGCAAAGAACTGCTAGCAGACTTAGTGTTGCTAGATGTGATGGAGTTTGACATAATTCTGGGAATAGATTGGTTGTCTCAGCATTATGCAGTTGTTGACTGTCGGAATAAAGAGGTAATTTTCAAAATTCCTGATGATGAAGAATTTAAATTTGTGGGTGACAGGAGTTCTGTACCTCAGAATCTTATCTCCGCTATCACTGCTGGAAAGATGATGAGGAAGGAATGTCAGGGATATTTGGCAGTAGTCAAGGATACATCTGTGGAGAAGACTTCTATTTTAGATGTTCCAGTAGCTTGCGAGTTCCCAGATGTTTTTTCTGATGAGTTGCCCGGTTTACCACCTCACAGAGAGATTGAGTTCTGTATTGATGTGGTTCTTGACACAACTCCTATTTCGATGCCGCCCTATAGGATGGCTCCTGCAGAGTTGAAGGAATTAAAGGAGCAGTTGCAAGATTTGCTGGATAAAGGTTTTATCAGACCTAATATTTCTCCCTAGGGTACACCAGTCTTATTTGTTAAGAAGAAGGACGGTACATTGAGACTGTGCATTGACTACAAAGAGCTGAACAAGGTGACGATTAAGAACAAATATCCTCTTCCGAGGATAGATGATGTGTTTGACTAGCTTCAGAGTGCACAGTAATTTTCAAGATCGACTTGAGATCGGGCTATCATCAGTTGCGGATCAGTAAACCCGATGTCTCTAAAACAGCATTCTGCACTAGATACGGCCACTACGAATTTCTGGTGATGTCTTTCGGGTTGACTAATGCACCAGCTACTTTTATGGATTTGATGAACAGGGTGTTCAGACCATATATGGATAAGTTTGTAGTAGTCTTCATTGATGATATACTGGTGTATTCGAAGAGTATGGAGGAGCATGTATATCACTTGAGGACAGTTCTACAGACATTGAGAGAATATCAGCTTTATGCTAAATTCTCGAAGTGTGAATTCTAGACTGAGAGTGTAGCATTCCTTGGTCACGTGGTGACTAAAGATGGTATCCAGGTCGATCCACAGAAGATAGAGGCAGTATCTGAGTGGCCCAAACCAATGACAGTCACTGAGATTAGAAGTTTCTTGGGTTTGGCAGGGTAATATAGGAGATTTGTGCAAGATTTCTAGAGAATTGCAGCTCCTATGACCTGCCTGACTCAGAAGAATGTGAAGTTCGTGTGGTCAGAGGCTTGTGAGAACAACTTTCAGCTATTGAAGGATAAGTTGACCACAGCCCCAATGAAGTACATTTTCCAGCAGAGAGACCTGAACTTGAGGCAAAGGAGATGGTTAGAACTCCTAAAGGATTATGACTGCAATATCCTTTATCATCCAGGCAAGGCTAATGTGGTAGCAGATGCTTTGAGTAGAAAGTCATCGGGTAGTCTTGCTCATATTAGTGTTGAGAGGAGACCTTTAATCCAAGAATTGCATGAGTTAGTGGATCAAGGTTTGATGATGAAGATAAGCAGATCAGGAGGATTGTTAGCTCAGTTCAGAGTCAGATCAGTGTTGAGAGATAGGATCAAGGCAGCTCAGAGCCGAGATCCTGTGTTAGTGGAACTTGAGGAGAATGTACGAGCAGGGAAGTTCACGGATTTTACGCTTGATGATGAAGGTGTTTTGTGGATCAGTGGACGACTATGTGTGCCTGATATGGATAATCTGAGAGAAGAGATCCTAGAAGAAGCGCATTCTGCAGCTTATAATGTACATCCAGGTATTACTAAAATGTACCACAGTATTAAGGATCTGTACTGGTGGGATGGAATGAAGAAGGATGTAGCTGATTGTGTTTCTAAGTGTTTGACGTGTCAGTAGGTGAAAGCTGAACATCAGAAGCCTTATGGGAAGCTTCAGCCTCTTCCTATGGAATTTGTGGTTGGATTACCTCGTTCTAGGGATGGATATGATTCCATCTGGGTGATTGTGGACAGGTTAACTAAGTCAGCTCACTTCCTACTAGTTAAAGCTACTTATTCAGTAGCTAAGTTAGCTAAGTAGTATGTTAAGCATGTTGTGTGCCTACATGGAGTGCCTGTGTCCATTGTATATGATAGAGGTTCTTTGTTCACCTCACGATTTTGGCAGAAGTTGTAGGAAGCAATGGGTACTAGACTTGACTTGAGTACTGCTTTTCATCCTCAGACAGATGGTCAGTCTGAGAGGACGATCCAGACACTTGAGGATATGTTGAGGATGTGTGTATTGGATCTTGGAGGTAGTTGGGATGATCATCTACCATTGGTAAAGTTTGCTTACAATAACAGCTACCATAGCAGTATTGAGATGGCACCGTATGAGGCCTTATATAGGAGGAAATGTAGATCCCCTCTGTATTGGGATGAGATTGGAGAAAGAGAATTGACTGGACCTGATATTATCCAGGATGCAGCAGAGAAAGTCGCCTTGATCAAGAAAAGATTCGAAATCGCAGCTAGTAGATAGAAGAGCTATGCGGATCCGAGGCGCAAGGACGTGGAATTTCAGGTTGGTGACTATGTTTTTCTGAAAGTGTCATCGATGAAGGGTATGATAAGATTTGGTAAGAAAGGAAAGTTAGCACCGAGATACATTGGACCTTTTGAGATATTAGAGAGAGTTGGCATGGTTGCATATCGATTGGCTTTGCCACCGAATATGTCTCTAGTGCATCCCGTATTCCATATCTCGATGCTGAGGAAGTATATTTCAGACTCTTCGCATGTGTTACAGCCTCAAGGTGTGGAATTGAATGAAGATCTGACGTACGAGGAAGAGCCAGTAGCGATTGTGGATTCTCAAGTTTGTCAGTTACGATCGAAGCAGATTCCAATGGTCAAAGTGTTGTGGAGGAGTAACAACGTCGAGGAGTATAAGTGGGAGACAGAAGCTGAGATGCGGACAGCGTATCCCTATTTGTTCCCTCAATGAATTCTTGAATTCCTTTCTTTTCTTTAAAATTCGAGGACGAATTTCTGTAAGGGAGGAAGATTGTTATGACCTGAATTTTATTTTATAAATTTTAAAATTTAATTATGAGATTTGCAGTGTTAATATAATTTATTAAATTAAGATTTATTATTTAATTAGTTAATTTGAATATTTGGTATTAAATATTGTTTTAAACATTATTAATTTTATAAATATTTTATTAGTTTTTATTTTATATACATATGTAATGTTTAGTGTTAATAATATTATTGAATAATATATTTAATTGTATATATATATATATATATATATATACATGTTAGTGTGGATATGTGTATATATATATATATATATACACATGAGTTATATTTACATGTGTTAGTTTTTGTGTGGTTGAGAGTTTTTATTATTATTATTAAAAAAAAAGTACACAAAAGTCAATTACAGGACATTTTTCGGGTCACTCTCTCCACCCATCCTTTCTTTCTTTCTTTCTTTCTTTCTTTCTTTTTCCTTTCTGCGTTTTTTTTCTTCTTCTTCAGGCTGAGCTCCTTCCGCCCGAACCAACCACCTCCCACCTGACCGAACCAGCTCCACTCAGCTGACCGAACCAGCATATGCAACTCATCCTCCTCCATGTTTCTGCCTATTGATGCTGTTGCTTCTTCTCCTTCTTCCTCTTGAACTTCGGCCAACTGTGGAGAGAGACTCACCGGAGCCATTTCCGGCCGCCTGAGCTCTAAATCTTGGAGCTATTTTCTTCCTTGAGGTAGGCAGCACCTCAAGCAAATTTTGTGTGATTTTTTCTGCATTTATTTTCATTTTCTTGTAATAACTTTATTTTTTTTAGTAAAAAATTCATAGGTTAAAGTTAGGTTTATTTTTGGTTAAATTGTTGTTATTTAGACTAAATGATGCTCAAAAATAATTTTTAGATTTATTTTGGAATTTATGAGATTTTGAGAAAATATTATATTTTTAGGAAAAATGATATAATTTAATTTAAATTTATTTTTGGTTAAATCATTGTTATTTGGCATGATTTGTGATGATTTTTATTTTTAGGTTGTGAAATAATTTTTGTTAGTTAAATTAATATTTTGTATAATTTTGTTAATTTTTAGTTAATTTCCAAATATATATAATTTGGATATATAAAATTATAGATTTGGTTATTTTAGTATTTAAATATATGTTTAGTGTTAAAATACATTTTTATGAATTTTGGAATTTATTAGATATTAAATTTAATTATTAATATTAAGTAGTTTATTGTAATTATTGATGAATTTAAATAAAAGATGAATTTTTGGATATATAACTATAAATTAGTAATTCTTGCATTTTAAGTAAATTTATTATTGATTATTGTATTTTAGAATGATTATGAATAAGTATTGGTATTAAAATAATTTTTATAAATTAATTACTATTTTTGGTTATTAATAGTAATTTCCGGAATTATATCCGAATATTAATTTTAATTATTAATTCTAAGCTTTAATGAATTTTTAGTAATTAATTATCATTTTAATAATTTTGATTCTAGTTAAGCTCGGTTGGGCGTTGTGTGTAGTCCGGAGGCCCAACCCGAGCAGTTGAGCATCTGTGATATTAGAAGTGTCGTTTTCGTGCAGGAACGGCTCTACCTACGGTAGAGAAAAGTTCATTTTACAGAGGAAACTCTACCAAATTTTCGATAGGTTTCTCGTAAAACTTGACGCCGTCTTGTGTAGAATTCCTAATTTGATTGAGTTATCTGTAGAAATTCCATAGTTATTAAATTAGGAATTTTATTCTAATAATAATATTATTATTTTCTTTAGTTGTGCCGAAACCGAGGCTTTCAGGACCAGGCCAGTCAGGTCATTCTCGAGGAGCGCACTCGAACTGTGAGTTATCATTATATATATGCATTGTACGTAGAAAATATTATTTGCGAGCATCCATATTTAAATGAGAATTAAATTATATTTATCTTCATTAAATGTTATTATTTTATTAAATGTTTATATTTATGTTATGTGTATATATGGGATATTATTTTGAAAAATGGATGCTAGCATGCTTTAATTATGCATTTGATTATTTTTATATATTTATAAGAATGTTTTGGAGGATAGTTGTAGAACGTGCCACCTAGTGGGCTACGCTAGGACTGTTGCGCGACAGTACGTTAGATAATAGGTTGAGAATTTTAATTGATTCGATTGTGAAACTGATTATTGAGGTTGATGGATATTGAAAGGGTGACTGTGGATTCTCGGTTGACCTAATGTATTCGGAGCCAGTCATACCGGTAGTGAGATTGCGGATCCTCGGTTGACCTAGTGCACTCGGGGCCAGTCTACTACCTTATGTTGGACAAATTAAATAATTTTGGAGTTATGTAATAGCCTGTTGACTACTGATAAATTCTGATCGAAGTTGTGAAATATTAGGGTTCCGCACCGAATCCTCCACCTAAAATTTTCCGTATTTATTATTTATTTAAAACGTGATTTGTAGCATGTGTGTGAAATGTATGTATATTTATTATATAAAAATAAATATATTATACTGATGCTTGAATGCCTGTATCATTAAGGTGTATGTATATATATAATAATAATTCACAAAGTGAGGTCTGACCCCCCTCAATATTTTTTTCAAGACATTCTACTTCGTCAGACCTCAGTACTAGACCTCTCCGCCGGTCTTCTTCCGCCCCGGCTAGATTATGTAAATTTCATATTTGAACTTTTCTTTATACTCTAGAAACTGCAATAGTAGTATTTGTCTGTTGTATTATTTGATTTTGTTTTATAACTGAGACTTGTATTAAAGATTGTGTATTGATATATTTTATTATATGATATGAGATTTCTTTTATCTATTAAAGTTTTAATTCAGATGTATTTTTATAGATATGTTTGTATGAGTTTTTATTTTTAAGACTTGCTACGGGTTCCAGTTTACAAAAATCTTGTTCCCTAACGCCTATCATGATTTCCCGATTTAGATCGTGACAATAAAATAAACACAAATGTAAAGAGGCGAAACAATAAAGAGGTTTTAGAAGAGAAGATTAGATCAATATAAACTTAGAAAAATAAATAACGAAACATTTGACATGAAACGAGCCTATAATCCACTCGATAGAGGGAAACCCTAATCCTCAGCAGAGGGGAAACTTTAACTCTCACTTTGGAGAGAACGTTTTTAGATAAAAAATTAATTTTCATTAAAATATTAATAAATTAAGAGTTTAATCTTTATTTCTTCCTCCATAGTTAAAAAAAAAAAGTAAAAAAAAAAAAAAGAGATGAATAGGAATAAACAATATTAAATATATCATTTTCTCTATCATCGTCACCATATAATAGAATAATATTTAGTATATGTCATACCAACACTTTAGTTTGACTAAAATTAAGAAATTTTCATATTGAGGAAATGGAAAGCAAACCTAACGTTTACTAATGTCTACAGTAATTTAAAAAAAAGTCTATGAAAGATCAAGTATTTTACATAACATTCTAAAAAAAAATTATTTTACATAACATATAATATATGTCTATTGATCTAAAAATTATGAAAACCTTTTTCATTTGTTGCGATTTTAATTAATTTTTAAAATTTTAGTGAAAACATCTAAATTTAATAAATTTGTAGTAATTATAGTCTAAAATTAATTTTGGTCAAAATTAAGTGTGGATGTGTTAACATGACATCCTATGTAGTTCTATTGACATGAAATTTACTATCACATCAACTACATATTTGTATAAAAAAACCAAAAGTTTTTTATTTGTAACAATTTTGTCCTATTTTTTAATTTTGACATAATATCTTCATTTTTCAAATAAATTATATTTTAGTATTAAATATATAATATTTAGTAGTTAACTATAACACTTAAATTATATTATATTTTTATAATTTATAAACATTTTAAAATATACATAATATATTTAACACTAAAATACGTCAATCTAATTACTAATTATTTCAAAATAAAATAATATTTACATAATTAACAACTAATATTTAATCTAATTGATAAAATATTTGCATAATTTTATATTTAAATAATAAATAATTTAAATATAAAATTTTACATGTGTATTATTTATTTAATACTAAAATATATCAACATAATTATTATCAAAAAAAATATATCAACACAATTAATGAATTATTTATACAATAAAATATTTAACATGATCAATAACCATAAAATATTAGTACAATTAAATATATATTCATACATGTATAAAAAGTTAAAAAGCATTAATACATGCATTAAATTTAACTTAATGCGTTCAAAATTTAATGAATAGTATCATACTAATAAAATTTCTAATACATGTGTTAATATATTATTAATTTTAATAATACTTTCAGTTATTAATTTTGTAAATATTATTTTATTTTAAAATAATTTAATAATTAAAAAGTTAGTAATTAGATTAATATATTTTAGCGCTAAATATATGATGTATTTTTTTAAAATTTTATAAATTATTGATACGTTAAATATTATAGTTAACTACCAAACATTACATATTTAATAACAAAACATAATATAATTTAGAAAAATTAAAATTTTTATTTCAAAATTAAAAATTTGAGACAAAATCTTTATAAATAAAAAAAAATATTTGGTCTTTTTATACAAATATTTAGTTGTTGTGGCACTAGACCCTATATTTATAGTGCCACCTAAGATGTCAAATTAGTACCTCCACACTTAATTTGGACTAAAATCAATTTTAAACTATAATTGCTATTAATATATCAAATTTGAATAATTTTACCAAAATTTATAAAAATGAATTAAAATTGTAAAAAGTTAAAAAGGTTTGAATTTTTTAAACCATCAGGCCTATAATGTAAAATAATTCTAATAACAAAAGCTATTTTAGCTAAGACATAATTATTGGTACATTGATTAGTATTCCTTACAAATTCATCTCTATATCTACTCAACTCACCTTGTATTGATAATTTATTTTTAATTTTATTTTTCTTATTTGTATAATAAGGATATTATCCGATCATTATTTAAATATAATTTAAATATTTATTTTTCATGTTTTTTAGTTTTGAATTTTCATACATGACTATAAAGTCCAACTAGCTATATATATTTTATTTTTTTAGATATGAACTGTTGATATTTAAAATTCATTAAATTTCAATTAGTTCAGTTCAATTTGACACTTAGATAAAATCTATTTAAATATAAGATAATATAGAACATTGCTTGTGAATGTGCATAAATGGTAATTCTTTTTTTAAATTCTATAATTGAATTTTGCAAAAATGAATAACGTAATGCGATATTCTCAAAAAAAAAAAAAAAAAAAAAACGATGTGTAGAGGGATTGCGTTGATTTTCCTTTAAACGACGAGCACCAACGTCCTAGTTCAATATTGTTAGAATTTTAGGGCCTATGGCCCAATACTTGCACTAGTTAAGCAAAATCAGGTCCAGTTAATTTTTGGATTTTTACAAGATTTATAGTTTATGTTAAATTTCAACATTAAAATTAATTTTCATTTTATTTTTTAAAAATTGTTTTCTATCATATGTTCAATTAATATTTAAAATTTTATTATTATTTTAACCTTAAATATTATATATATAAAAATATAAAAATAAAGGTGAAAAATAAAATAAAATGAGAAAACAACTTTCTCATGTTTAGATATCATGAGAAATTTCGCATGGGCTCTTTTTTCCCCCCATTTTGGTGAGTGAAGAAAACATTGAAAATAAAAAGTTGAAAAACTTAAATTTTCAAAATAAAAATAAAAATCTGTATTGCTAGTCTAAAATAATGTACAATGTACAGTCTAAAAAAGAATACACTATTGAAAACTTTTCTTTCTCACGGTCTATGTATGTTTAGAGATAGATATTTTTCTGAGAAAGATTTTTTTTTTTTTTAAGAAAGAGATAAATTTCAGAGAGAAATTTTTTTATTAGCTTTATTATTTCCCGTACACATATGTCTAGGAGCCAAAACTTATTTTTAACCTTAAAAAAATAACTTCCTCTCAAAGTGAGAGAAGTGGAGTTATTCATTTTGGATATATTATATTATATTTTATGTAATTTTAGAGGTGTGACGGTGGAATATTTTAATGTCTATTCCTACCAATTTTCATTGTGCTCCTTATACTCCAACTTGTGATTAAGAGCGTTCACCGATGATTTAGTCACCATCTAAGGTATGTGCATACTTTTTCTTTCTTGTAGATTCCCCTGCCTACTCATTTGAATGCATAGGGTTGAATCAATGGAATCCTATTTTATGATAAGTAACAGAAATAGTCCCGATCATACTCTTTTATTGTGCCTCGTGTATATTATGATTTTTTTTTGGTACATATCAAATACAGACAAGACTCACACTCTATATATTATATATATCTATTACAATATCTATGATATTATATAATTATTATTACTATATATATTAGTTATATACATAGAGTGTGAAATATCATCCCCAGCAGTACATTATGGACTAGAACAATGATATGCGTACCCCAGAAATCGAACCTATGACCTCTTAATCATGGGTGCCTCACCTTTGCCAATTGGGCTAAGGCTCATTGGCCCTCGTGTATATTATGATTATGCTTGTACTTTTTGTTATGTTTATACCTGTGTGGCCTAATGTTTTGCCTCATATATTATAATTCTTATGCGAATTTATTCTTTTTGTACAATAGAATTACTTATTTGTCCTTGCGGCTGACTTGCTAAAAGGTATTTTAAACAAGTGTCCATGATTATCTATTTTCATTCTAATTATAATTAAAATACTTCAATTATAATAAGATGGATCCAAGTTAACCCATCATGAATAATCCGTTCCATATTCTAATAGTGAGAAAATTAAATTCTAACAAAGTTTTTTTAAGTAAAATCATTATGTTGCCGTAAAAAATATTTTAGTAGTAGATTTTAAAGTGAAAAATATAATTACATATGAAAAGAAAAATATATTTATTTTTCCTTTCATTCTCTAATATTTTCTTATATTATTTGTTTTATTTTATTTCCCACCTTATTTCTTATGTTACTTTCTTTTTTCTATGGAACAATATCCAAACAAAGTGTTAGGTAAAAAATTAGGGTGCAACTATTTATACTCCTTTTAGAGCTTCTAGCACTCCCTTAAATCCCACAACATATTTATTTATCTTATTTTATGCTAATTCATTTACTAATTTAATTAAATACCACTTTTGCCCTCATATTAAAAGACAAAGCATTTAAGTAATTTTTTTTAAAAAAAATAAGAGAGCTTCTTCTAATAACAAAATGAAGTTTGCATTTAATTAATTAAATATGAATATACATATTCAGAGAATCAGATGACATAAATTATTAATGTTACACTGGTAAAAAAAATTATTAATGGTACACTGCATTTAATTGAAAAATTATATTTAATTAATTAATTAATTTATATTATATATATATATATATATATATATATATATATATATATATATTATAATATTATAATTACATTATATATATTTATTATTTATGTTATAATATATTAAAATTATATTATATTAAAAAAATTATATTATATTATGCAAAACTACCATGCATAAGTAGTTCTACAGTAGCATGCAATTATATATGACCCAAATCAGAGTAAAGGCATATCATTAACATCTGCTGAAGTGCAGCAAATGAGTTTAGAAGGCGATCTTGGTAGTGTGCCAGTTCCAAATCAAGCCTACAGTAGTGTGCCAGTTATAAATATATATTATATTTATATATTTATAAATATATAAATATGTAAATAAATTTATAAA
>CATIWK010032684.1:0-10249 GCA_949634005.1 Mallotus japonicus | reverse complement strand
ACATTATTTTAAATTACACGTTAAATTAGTATGTCCAATATTAATAAATTGAATATAATTATTACAAAAATCTTTATAATATAATGTTAATTTTTATAATATACATGTATATAACTCTAATTCTATTAAATTATCGGTTCTAGCTTCGGTTCTTCGGTTCGGTACAATTCGGAGCGGTTCGGAACGGATCTCGGTTCGGAGATTTCAAATTCTCCGGACCCGTCCTAATAAAAACTTTCGGGACGGTTCAGTTCGGAGAAAGTCAAATGATCAATGGAGATTTTCGGAACGGTTCGGATTCTCCAAAACTCATGCTCAGCCCTACACTCCAATTTGGGGTGTAAGAACAGTACCCAAAAATGCTGCACGGAGGGGTAAGGCTTAACCCTCCTTACCCCTCTTTTACCTCACTTAAACCCTGCCAAACAACCCCAAAAACATACCCTCCCCTAATTTTCTCTTACTTCCCCTTCTCTAAACCCCATCCAAACAAAGTGTTAAAGAGAGGAAAGAAAAGTATTCATTCATTAACTATATGGCATGGAATATTTCTTTAATTGTTTTTTAATTATTAAGGAGCTAAACCATTTAAATATTTGATAGATTGAAACAGTCCTTGAATTTGGAGAGTTCAAAACGAGTGTTAAATCACTCCTCACCGACTTCAAGTTCTACTTCATCTTTATTACTACTAATTCAGATCATTATCAACAATCAATGGTCCCAGTGACTCTAAGATTCAGCATTTAAGAGTGAAATATTCGCCCAAAAAAAAAAAAAGCTTTTAAGAGTGAAATCTGTTGCAAATCATGGTATAGAAAGAAGAGCTGGGGACTGCCTCATTTTCATGCTTATAAAGAAGCAACCTGTCCTCACAACCATCATTGCTAATTATAGATGGCGTGGCTCTACTTTCAATCACCAGTATCAGCTCTCTGAACAACACCCTGAAAGTTCAGCTTGTAAACTTTGAAATCAAGGTTCATTTTTTGGAGAAGAAATAGTCAATTATGGTACATAACTGTCTTGGAAAAAGAAACTAGAGCTACCCATCAAATATACCAGTAAGAGCCAATTATGGTACTATCTTTGTATTGAGAGATGTTGCTCTCAAATATTAATTGAGGAGACTCAAGTTGTGAGGAAGATATTATGACCCAGCAAAGCTCAATCAGGTATGGCATGGCCTACATTCCATATTCATTGCTCCACAACTCATTAATCTTTGATTCTATATTTCAATGATTGTTCTAAGTAGAGACAAATTTTATATAGTGCTGCAATTTTGGTAAATAGTGGCAAACGGTTGATGGGTTATGCCCCACTAGCAGAGGAATTCTAGGCACTTTCATCAACCTCTATCTACCACTCATATGTATGTATGTATTTGTGGGTTATATATTAGGAAAATGTATGCATTTTTAATCATTTTTTTCATGTTTCTATGCTTAGAGAAAGTTCTAATGGTGAGTTGGTTGCAGTTGTCCTATTTAGCAAAAAAATAATAACAAAATAAAAGTACCCATGAAGAGTAATTAATATAATTTTTTTTCATATTAGATCATTAACCCTTTTCTTTTTTGCTTTTTATAGCATTGGTATGTCTGATCTGTATTGCTCCTTGAAGACGGAAAGAGAAAATTGGAACAAATGATGCAGAGGGTAGTATTTATTAAGAAAAGAGATCCCACCTCTCTTTTAAATTTAATGCACTTGAAAAAAAAATTTATCAGTTTGATATGATTGTTTCAACGTCAAAAATGTACACAGCCTAATGATAATAGTGTATTTATTTTGAGATCTTTTATTTCCACCATATCTTATTTCATTGATGTTGTATTGATAGGGGTACAATTATTTCTCTTCTTCATACGAGGGGAGAAAAAAGTATTACCTATTTAATGATGTACTGGTATTAACATGTAGAAATTAGAAAATATCTTCTCTTCTTTGTTCTGCTTTTCTTTTTTCGTTTGTAATGCATAAATTTTCATACATTAAACTATTATCTTATATTTTTTTAATTTAAATTATGACTGAATTTTAATTAATTTGGTTTGATTTAGATAAGATTATAAGTACGGTAAAATTCTCCTAATAACTATTTTTTTCAATTTAAGTGTATACACTATAATTCAAATTCAAAACGTCACTTAAACGATAACAGTCTCTTCCTGTTAATTCTAGCAATTATTTATATTATATTTTGATGGGAGTGACTCTTTTCTTTTTTTTTTTGAACAAGTTCATTGTTCCTCAACTTTCCTTAAGTCCACCATCAAATCAATGGCACCTCTTAAAAGTTAATCTAACAATTCATAGTCATTCTAAACAATATATATACATGACTAAAAATAAAAATTATTATCGAAATAAAAATATTTATTTGTCTTTAACTGAAAAAATATGTTATCTTTAATTAAATGAATATATTGTGCTCTTATAGTTCTAAAAATATTTAAATTTTCTAATTAATTCAATATATTATTGTAAAAATAAATGTATATTATTAATATATTTTTACTAAAAATATTTATTTTTCATTTTAATTTACCTTTAAAATTATAAAGTTTATTGTAAAAATATAAATATATTATGCTAGTGGTAGTTTTATGACTAAAATTGTCATGTAAATAATTTTTTTAAATAAATATAAATCATTAAATTAACTTTTAATGAGAGGAAACTTGAAAAAAAAAATGAACTTGAGCGAAGTGACTTTCTATTTTAAAGTAAAGTTATGATCTTTAAAGAAAATTTTTTTTTTTAGTAATGTCATGTGCCCATTAAAATACATAAGATGTGATATATAACTAAATTTCTTGAACTACTGTTTGATCCACATAAACTAGGTCATGTTATTGATGGATCAACTAATTCTGCTTGTACTTTTTTGGGTACCCAAGTGAACTGTTACTTCTACTTTTTTGAGAGGCATTGTGCTGGGACATGAGCTCTTTCATACTGGCTAATGACTATACAATCAAACTACCATAACCCTTTTCTTGAAGAAATAATTGTACTTGTTGATCTCATTAATTGTTAACTAACATTAACAAGAAGGGCTACTGCTATAAGGGGACAATACTATCTCAAAATCTTCAATTTTCTATTCTAATCACTCTGTTATAGTTGTCGGTCCATTCTTAACCTTAATGTTTATGATAATTGTAATATCAAATCCGTTTTATATTCTTGTAGCCCATTTGTTACTACAGAAGATTTGAATCTGAAACACCTGGACATTCAGTAGTGTTTTTATATTATATATAATTAATAAGCTTGTTGCCATACCATTGTTGATCCTTGGCAGCTAGGTGTGGCCAATTGCTTGAAAAATCTTTGTTAGCATTACATGTTTAATGCAGCAAGAAAATCATGACCAGAATATTCTGATAACTGTTTCATAACCACCAATAATATTAATGATATTATGATTGCTATAATCTTTCAGTTCGTGGGTTGAATTTTGCTTGGCCATAAGTTATCAGCAACACAACTACCATAGAGCAACAATCTAATTTAATTTCAAGAAAACAATATGCTGATAAAATATGTTTCAGACCCTTTTGCTATACATCTGTGAATTACTCAAATCTACACTTGAGATGGGGAGATTTTACTTCTTTGCACTTATAGCAACCTGCAGCAGCAGCAGCATCCTTGTACGATCTGTGTGTAAATTAATTATTTTTCAGGTTCAAAAAAAGGGCTAGATTTATGTGCAGGTGAGCTGATCTGTTTCATCATGCAAGCACAGCAGGAAGATAAATTAAGAAGCATGATTATTAGCTGCCAGCCTCTGTGATGCTGTGAAGTGAGGGTTGCCATGTTCTTGATCTGGCTGTGTTACTGGCAGAGTTGGTAGCTGCTGCTCTTCTTGGTCTACTTTCATTTTTGGTCACCTGAAATTTTTTTTTTTTTTTTCAGAGTTAGATTATATGTATTACAATTAACATAATTTGCACATGTGCCTTAAACAGAATAATAAATATATGATTTTTGTCCCTAAAAAATAATAATATTTCACAGGTAATCTTCCCAGTATGTGTGGGGGAGCTCTTGTGAAAAATTAATTTAATTTTTCCAGAATATTAAAATATATTGTGATCATGGTGTGTGAAAATTGAAAATTTACCTGAAAATTCTTTTGAAGTTCAGATCTTTTTACTTCTATATCCAGTCCGGAGCCATGTTTTATCTCTCTAATCCTCTCGTGAGGCTTCTCTGAGGACTCTGATTGCAGGTTTTTCCGGTGCTTTGCTTGTTTTTTTGCCCACAACCCTTTCATAGCCTCTGAAAAGAGAGAACCCACAAAACATAGACTTTTATATCATTAAACAAACAACAGAAGAAAATAAGGACATAAAGACTTGTTATAGCAATCAACGAACCTTCACTAGGGATTAGTCTATAAACATGGCCAAGAACAAGAGTATCTGCAGGCCTGAGAAGCTTGATTCTTGTTATCCTAAGAGAGTTGTTGGTGCTGTTGGTGTTGTTGTTGTTGTTGTTGCTGTTGTTAGTGGCGGTGGCGGTGGCGGTGGCGGATGTGGAGGTGCTGTTACTGGTGGTGGTGGTTTTGTTGGGCCATTGACCATTGTTATTAGGTGGATACAAGGTGGTAGAGAGGAGAAGAGCAACACAATGACCAGGATTCATCTTCAAAATCTCACCAGCATTCACAGGCCAATACAAATTGTCTACTTTACCACTTGGGTACTGTATCACCAGTGTTGCTGCATCAACAGCTTGACAATTCCCCATTTCCCTTTTCTTGTATTTTTCTTTGAAAAGAACTTGGAGCAGAACCCAAAAAACAGAAAGATAAAATGAGAAAGCTTTAGGGAGGAGGAGAGGAGTTGAAGCTAACAGCAGTGTCTTTATAGCCAACACCAACCCATTTCTCTATTATTTTCTAGAGTGGTAAAAAAAATTTGCTTCTTTTTTTTTTTTTTTTTTTTTTTTAGGGGAATTATATGGTCCAAAATCAAAATGTGCAACATCATGGTAACCAAGGGTTAGTGATAGTAATGATGATGTGTTGAGGTGTGATTGGTTAGGAGTTGAAGAGACAAAGAAAGTTGGGCCACATGTGATTTTGAACCTTAAAAAGACAGAAGGGATCATTACATTGAGTTTGGTCCACCACTGTCACTGTGCATTGTATAGTAATCCACGGTTACATAACATAACATAAGATTCTTTTTCTTTTTCTTTTTCTTTTTGTATCAGAAGAAAAAAAAAGGGCAAATCCTGAAAGTTGGAAGAAAACAGAGACATAAAAGCAGTTGCAAAATGTTGTCAATAGTGCCTGCACTGTGTTCTGCTAACACTCTGAACAAAATTGCTATTATGCATACTTCTCTTACATTCCATATACATACACACATATATACATATATTTCTCTATTTCCAAGAAAGAGTTCTCAATGACAAATATGTCATGAAACAATTTTCATTCTGAAAAGCTAACCAATTCTGCTTCTAGGTGTGGATTTTTTTTCTTGGGTGTATGCTATAATCTATCTGCTTTTTTTTGAAATATTTTCCTATATTTAAATTAAAAAATAATACAAATACATTCAAATATAATTACTTCAAAATTTTATCAAATATACAAATTTTTATCACTTGACTATACAATTTTTTTGATTAATGGGGATGTCATATCATCTAAATTTTGATGGATTGCACAACAGGAGGTAGTTCTCTCCTTTAAATCGACGACGGTAAAAATCAAACCCTACACTTTAAAATGCTTTTCAAGAGAAGTTACCATTTAACTACACTTTTACTAGCATAATTTTTAACTCTTATTGAATTAACTGCATTCGTACATGCGTGCTTGGGTGTATATATATATATATAACAAAGTTGTGTTATTAGCAAATGGAATTCTCGTGTGGTGCTGAGTATTCTTATCCATATCTGAATAGATAGGGTAATAATATGCATACACCAAAAATAAAAAATAAAAATGGTCACAATCTGTCTTAGCTTGCACATTCTTGTTTTCTTTTAAAAGTGTAAGAACAGAAACAGCATCACTCCATTACCTAAAAGCTGTTTTGTTTTTGTTGCATACGAAAGATTGTATAAGTTAACAAAGGAAAACAATATCTGCTCTTTCTCGGGATATTTCTTGACATTTGATTCTATTACCATATTTAAGGCCAGTGCTAATGCACCTTCCACCATCATGTCATCAACACATCTTTCTTGCTCTTGGGTAGTTAATATTAGATCAAAAAATATTTATTAGATAAAAAATTATTAATTTTCTTACGTATTTTTTATAGATTACTTTGTCATAAAATAACCAACAAGTCTTTTTGGATTTTGGAGGAAGAATTCAGCGACTAATAACAATTTTTCATTTATAACTTGCAAACTGGATTTGTATGTTAATATTGATTTAGTTTACGTTAAAAGGTAGTGGGGGAGAGATGTGGATGAAGAAGTAATGCTTTTGCATGAAGACATGCCCTCAAAGTTAGAGCGTGACATAAGGATGGACCAGCAAATGACATTTCATCCAACATTGTCCACCTATCAAAAGTTTGTAAATTCTGTAGAAAAAATAATTGAAACGCACCGCCTTCTTCTTCAACAAACCCTGCGTGTTCGTGGGTCCTACTACCGGCCGCCGCACCACTACCGTGGCTGAGAGGAGGTGGTAGATAGGCGAGGGGCAGTTCATTAATTCTACGTCAACAGCATCAAAAACACCATGCATCTCAAAATTTTCTACTTAATAGCGTGAAATTTGTTGTTAAGAGATGTTTAGCATTTTTATAATCTGATCGAATTAAATCATATTGGTTAAAGTTAGTAAATTTTAAATACCAATAGTTTAAATAAAAAAATTTACTTGTATGAAATTGTGCTAGAATATATTATCATATAAACAAATTTGCATTCGAATTATAAATGTCAAATTTATTTATATTTGATAGTTGACATAAATTTTGGCTATCAATACATAGTTTTAATTATATGCAAATCTTATCTACATTTAGTAATTTATATAAATTTATAATAAATACATGTTTTTTAATTTAAATTATCGCTAATTAATTCAGTTCGATTTGAATAAAGTTATAAAAACAATAAAAATTTTTAAACAACTAATTTAACACGATTCAAATTCAAAACATCAATTAAACAAAAACAACTATCCAACTATTATTGTTCTAATACATACAATTTCTTTTATTACATTGAAAAAATTAAAATTTGAATTGAAAATAAAACAAATAGGGCACAATTAGCTCATAAATAAGAGCTTTGACTATCAATCCATGATTACTTTATACTTATTTGAGTGTCACAACCTACACTCCAAAAGCTATAAACTTGTATTGCATGCATAAAGGAAAAAAGAAAAGGGCTTCAACTCTTTCTTCCAGATGCTTAAAGTTAAATTTCTTCTAAAGCAGCAATAAGGAAGGGAAAAAGAGTTTGCCTTTGCTTCTTCTTTTGCTCTTTATATTCTTTCTATTTATATATGGTTTTTCATTTTGATATGGTATCCTATGAGAAAAGTTTGACACCAAATCAAATAAAAGTTCTTATTAGAACTGAAAAGGGTTTTTGAATTTTAATTTAAAAGTGGGGAAAGAAAAGTAGAGGAAAGAAAATCTTGTACGATTTTTATTTTGTACCCCATTTATGGGTCCCTAAAATTCAAATTGATAACATACGAATCTAGTTTCTTGTTTAATTTAAGTAGAGATTATAAAATTTATAAATTTGAATAATTCAACTCATTGAGAAAATTTATTCTATTTTTGACAATTTAAATTTAATATATGGATTGCGGAGCCAACATTAAAAAAAATAAAATTTATATATTAAGCCAATATAGAAAACATATATATTTTTAATATATTTGTAAAATAATTAGGTGTCAATATTTTTTAAAAAAATATATTTAATTTATATTTTAAATATTTTTACCATTTAATTAAAACATTAAAATTTTATATGACTTGATTTAAATGATTTTAGAGGTTTTTCTTGCTTTTTTTTTTTTAATGAAATAGCCTTCTAATTTTTTTGGCCAACCATGTTTATCTTCAATATCCAGTGAGATTGGCAATATATGGTGCTGGGGACAAATATATATATATATATAGTAAGTATAAGCATGGGTAAGAATCCCAAATTGTTGTCACATCTTGGGGTCTCCCACTCCTTCTGTCTTCTTCTTTTACATCCCCACCAAAATATTTTTTTTTAAAAAAAAGGTAAAATTGAAAGGCCCTATTTCCATTTGATAAGAGTAAATATAATATTGCTTAAAAAAAAAAAGAGTAAATATAATATCACTATCAAGTGACCAAGTAATTGACACATAACATTGACCAATCAATGCAGATTTGGAACTAACTAGCAATGCCATGCCTTAATCTAATACTAGAACGGTCAATGTTTATATATAATTTTTCTGTTTTTTTTTTTGGTATTTCATAAGAAATTGTCAAAATTTGAGTTATTTTTATATAATTTAAATTACGAGATATAGATTTAATGTGAATTCTATGGTTATTTTGTTTTTTACAAAATAAAATTTACTTTCTCAATAATTACCATTAAATGATAAAAAATAATGTTATCTTATGATAATAAAATCAAAGTACGTGAAAAATAAAGTATCGATAGAATCTCCCTATATTTAATTATCTGAAAGATGTATTTTTCTATAACTATTTATAAATTACAAAAAATTAAAATATAAAACTTGTATTTTGTAACTGTGTTATCTCCTAAAAAATAATGAAAGAAAATGTAATCCAAGGGATTTTTGAAGCATCAAGAGTTAATTATTTGGAATCAACTACACATGCAGAAGAGAAGAGGCATAAATGTTCACTTTTTTATCCACACAATGATTTCTTATGCATTTTCCTTAGATTGCTTCAACATCATCATTGTGAGTTCTTGGGAGAGCATGATATGGTTCCATGCTTGGTTGCAAAAATTGGTAACAAAAACATTAGATCAATACTGAACAAAGTGGTGGGCTCACTCACTACTCTCACTGAGATTTTTCATGTCTTGAAATCTCATGCCTGACTAGTTAATTTTTTTTGTTGTTTTGGTCCCTCTTTTTTAGCTTTTTGCTTTTCTAATTACATCAAGATCTCTCACTCATGTGAGTTAAAATAGATCAATAAATCATGTTTAGCCCATCACTTGTACTCTTTTTTGACCTTTTAATTAATAATGTCTCATTCTAGTTTAATTTATTGGATTTTCTTTTAACTCATTAATAATTATTGGAGTTAGTGAGTTACAACCTTAATCTAGACCAATGGGTGGACAAGATCTTATCACTAGGAATACCTGATGCACTTGTGTTTGCTTTTTATGTCATGTTGTTGTTCATGATTAAACCATTAATGAAAAAACATAGTTAAATATTGTACTGCTGGACCATTTTACCACAAACCAACTCACACCCACATGCCAATTTGTACTACTTTTCCAATAGCTCAACTTGATCCAAGCATAAGAATTTTCTTAAATTTACTTGGTAATAGAATAGGGGTATATAAATCAAGTGATGATCTACGCAAGCAAATATAGCAACATCTAACAATTTTCAAAATCTATTTATTATGGATTATGAATTAAATCTTCTGAATATGAAAGAAATGTTCATAGTAATGTCTCATTTCTCTTTCTATATACATTTAAGTTCGAATCTTCTTTAAAAGATAATATAATTAACAGTTAAGACTGTTTTAGCTGAGAGAATTTAAATTTTTAGCTTAATCATGAAAATTTTATTGACAATTGTGGATTTTATAACCCTAATTTTGATTGACCAAAATAGTTTTTTTAAGAATCAATTTCTGAATGAGCAAGTAGCCATGTGAAAGAGTTAGGTAATATTGCTGCCCACCTTAAATGGTACACTTGTTCTAGTTCAGAATTTGGCTAAAGGGTTAGAGTATACAAGTATATAAATAATTCACATAAGATCTCAGCTAATTGTACAGAATCTCTACAACCATACATCAAATTTTAATATGAAAAGTCTACCTATACTGTTCTTTTATTCAAGAACAGAACTTGTGTGGGTAGCATTTGGCTCCTCCTCCTTTTCAAGAATTGAATTCTGATCAAGAGAAAAAATAGTGACAATATTTGTAGGCCCCTATTGTCACTTCCTTAGCATTTATGATTCAACAATATTCCAATTAAACCTTGGGTAAATTGTTAAAACCCCCTGAGATTT